>WEIV01001327.1:0-14257 GCA_013390005.1 Calyptomena viridis | reverse complement strand
CCATCCCTCCCTCCATCCATCCCTCCCTCCATCCCTCCCTCCATCCCTCCCTCCATCCATCCATCCATCCCTCCATCCATCCATCCCTCCCTCCATCCATCCCTCCATCCCTCCATCCCTCCTGTCTCAGAGACCCTGACCTGGGGGACAAACAGCCCTTGTCCCCTTTCCAGGGGAGGTCCCAGAGGGACAAGCCCCATCCCTGGGTGCCCTCGAGATCCGCATCCCCTGCACCGCCCGTTGCCAGGGGGAGCCCCCGCGCTCGGTGCCGGTGCCGGGGGCTGAGCTCCCTTCCCGGTGCTCCCGGTGATTGGGTGCTATTTTGCTCCGGCACGGCCGGGCACCTGTCGCTGTTCGTTACCCGGGAGAGCCGGAGCCAGTCGGGGACTGGAGGCGAGGAGGGAGCGCTGGGCGATCCCAGGTACGACTTTGTGTGGCTTTTAACCCTTCCGGCTGCGCGTGGGGCAGCCCGTGGGCACAGCCCGGGCAGCGCCCGGTGCCCCGAGGGACTGGGAGCCACGGGGCCCATCCCGGCGCTGCCGTGCGAGGGAGCACGGGGAGAGCGGGGCAGGCGAGGCGACTATTTTTGGAAGTTTCTTTGATGTGAGTCAGCGGTGAAAGGCACCCTCAGGAGCTCGTGCGGGAGGAGCCCCGGTGGCAGCAGAGCTGAGCTGATTATTTGTTAAGTGCCTGAGATTTGGGGCAGTTAAGAGCGGAACGGAGCTGGCTGTGGATCTGTGTGCCCCGGAGCGGGATGGAGGGTCAAGCAGGTGTGCGGGAGATTCCCCGGGAAGGATCAGTGTGAGCCAAGGGCTGGAGCTGGATTTGGGGGCTGTGGGTGACCAGCCCTGCCCTGGGCACAGTGTCCCCGGGAGTGGTGGCCATCCCTGCCCTGCTTGGCCCGGGCAGTGACTGTGCTTGGAACGTTAACCCTGGTCTGGTCAGACAGGGACCAACCCCAGGCTGTCCCTGCAGGCGACACATCCTGCCTTGGGATGAGGATCCTGCATGGGCTGGAGAGCCCTGAAATGCATCCACCTCCTGCCGGGGCACAGAGCCCCATGTCCTGTGTGGAGGGGAACACATCCAGACACGGATCTGGGTCAGCTCTGGGACTGAGTGAACACCCTCAGGGCACCAGGGAGGAACAGCCACCTGCCCCCGGGTCTGGGGGCTGGGGGGGCTCCTCCATCTGGGTGAAATCCAAGGGATGGAGGTGTGGGAACAGCCACGGGCACCCTGTGACAGGGCCCTGAGCTCAGCCGAGGACTGGGAAGCCCAGCAGGATGTGGTGGGATGGGCACTGCTGCCCAGAGCTGGAGCTGCCACCCAACAACAGCCCAATGTCTGATCCCTCTGGATTTAGAGGCTCCCTCGATGTGACACGGCAGCAGGTCCCTGTGTGGCGCTGGAGGAGGATTTGGGATGCCCTGAGGCCACCAAGGAGCTGTCTGGGCAGGCAGGGAACACTCAGGCAGCCAAAGAAGGGTGGGAGAAGAGGTACCTTGTCCTTGCCATGGCCATGGCTGAGGTGTGTGAGGCACAGATGGCTCTTTGTGGTGGGGTGGGATCTCAAGGTGACCTCGGGCACTAAGGGGCACCCATGTGGCACCAGCTCCATGGGGACATCAGCTGTGGCCAGGGAGAAGAGGAGCAGAGGCTCGTGCCCTCCTCCACCTTCCTTGTGCTCATCTGAGCTCCAAACAGGATGAAATGACTGCAAAGCTCAAAAACAGGACAAGCACTTGGGGAAAAAAGTCTTTAAGGAAAAATTCTCCATCTTTTTGCTTTCCTGGGGGCTGGGAACCCCCCATAGCCACTGGAAGAGTCCTGGGGCAGCTCCTGAGCTTCCCAACAGAGAAAGGACCAAACTCACCATCACTTAAATGAAACCAAAGATTTTAATTCCTCTTGAAAGCAAAGACCTTTCAGACCAAGGGGCCTCGGCCAAAAGGTTTCCTCTTCTTTTTCTGTTTTACTTCCAATATCAAGTCTTAGGTTTCATCCTGGAAACTGGGATTTTTTTTTTCTCAGTGTTCCACAGGGGGAAAATAAATTAAATCCAGCTCAAAGTAAGCAAAAATTTCTTCCTTCTGGTAAGGGCTTGGCAGGATGTGTAACCCTGATCCCAGCAGAGCCAGGGCTGGACTCGGGGATGCCAAGGGGGCTGAGGCCACTTGGTGCTGGGACCTTGGTCCTCACCCCACAGCTCCCCCCAGACCCAGGGCAGGGAAACCCCCAGGAGCCCAACACACTCCCCAGGCTTTCTTTGTGTCAGGACCCTGAGGATCTTCCAGTTTTCTCTCCCATTTCACAGCTGGGAAAAGACCTGACATTCATCCCTGAGCTGGTTTGAGGTCTTCTTTGAGCTCTGATTGCTCCATGGTACCTGGAACTTCTCCTGCTGTCCAGCCTCCAGACACGTTTTCAGGGTGTCTGAGCACACCCTGGGCTGTTTGTCCCCCCGTGTGCCTTGGCAGGGGGGTCACTGTCCCCCTGGATACCCAGGATGGTGATCTTTTGGGGCTCTTCCCCCCTGACCTCACCAGCCACTGCCTCGATGGGGTTTTGTCCTGACTTCTGGCACCTCTCTCTCTCCCCAGGGGTGACCTAGTTGTGCTAACGGGGGAAACGTAATCAGGATGTCCCTGCTCTGCAGGCCAGGGGGTGGCACTGGGGTGACCCCTGGAGATTCCCACCTCCCCAGATCTGTCCCCTAAGAAACCACTTTGTGCTTGTCTTTACCAGATGCCGACACTGGGGTGAGCAGCGACAGCGACGGGACAGTGGTGGGGCCCATGAGGTGAGGGTGCCCGGGGGGATCCCTGTGCCAGGGCAGGGGGCTGGGCAGGGCCAGCATTCCCACAGCAGCATTCCCACAGCAGCATTCCCACAGCAGCATTCCAGCCGGGAGGGCTCTGCGGGTGCTGCAGCACATCCATCCCGGGGGAGCCGAAGGTTCTTCAGCTGTCACTGTCACTGTCCCTGTCCCTGTCACTGACCTGTGCCGATGGGCAGCTCTGGGTGTCACTGACAGCAGCCAGGACCCGGCCCGGCCACCAAACCCTGGCCAGCACCGAGCCCAGACCCCAAAGTGGCTCCATCCCCCCTGGCACACCAAGCACAGCCTGGGGGTCCACAGCCACCAGCCCACCCGTGTGTGCCCACTCTGCAGTGCAGAGCCAGCTCAGGGCTAAATCCAGCTCAGCAGAGAGAAAATACCCCCCAAAGTGTTCTTAAGGCTGCTGAGGGAATACACACAGGGCCAGGCTGAGGAGCTGGTGATGAGCCAGGTCAGTGCCACTCAGGGCCAACACAGTGTGGCAGTGTGGGCTCAGCCCCAGGGACCTGGAGAGTGTGAGGGACACAGGGCTGGGGGCTCTGCAGGGCTGAGCTCAGGGACACAGGGCTGGGGGCTCTGCAGGGCTGAGCTCAGGGACACAGGGCTGGGGGCTCTGCAGGGCTGAGCTCAGGGACACAGAGCTGGGGGCTCTGCAGGGCTGAGCTCAGGGACACAGGGCTGGGGGCTCTGCAGGGCTGAGCTCAGGGACACAGGGCTGGGGGCTCTGCAGGGCTGAGCTCAGGGACACAGGGCTGGGGGCTCTGCAGGGCTGAGCTCAGGGACACAGAGCTGGGGGCTCTGCAGGGCTGAGCTGAGCACCCCGAGCGCTGGGAGGGGCCCAGCCCTGCCCTGTGCCCCCAGCCCACCCTCACTGCCCTCCCCGCAGGGACTAGAGGAGGCGAGTCCCCGCCTTGGTGTCTCTGAGCAGGATCTGGACGAGCCCGAGCTGAGGATGCCGGAGCCAGCCCCGCTCGGCGGGGAGAGGAAAGCGCCGGAGAGGAAGCGGGTGGAGAAGGTGGGAGCCAAGGGCAGCGCTGCCGGGCCTCCAGGTAGGAGTATGGGGAAGATTCTTCGGAAATTCTCTGCACCAGGATGGCCACCCTGGCCTCAGGTGGAACAATCCCGTGTTCCCAGCCAGTCCGGGAGGCACTGTCTGGCCATGGAGCGGTGATTGGAGGAGCTCTGCTCTCCACAGTCCTCTGGGAGCTCAGAGACATGGAGATGGGGCTTCTCAGCCACCTGCCAAACCCTCCTCCTCCTCCTCCTCTACCCTGCCCAGATTTGCTGCTGAGAGTACGGGCAGAAGTTTTTCCAGCTTGATCCCCAGGATACTCTAATGCCATTGTGGCCCAAACCCCTTGCACTCAGTCCCCCGTGACACTCTTTTTCCCACTCCTGCAGTGCAAACACCTGGAAGAAGCAGGGCAGGCAGTTCCTGTCCCTGCCCCTTCCCTTGCCTCTTCCCTTGCCCCGNGGGGCTCTGCAGGGCTGAGCTGAGCACCCCGAGCGCTGGGAGGGGCCCAGCCCTGCCCTGTGCCCCCAGCCCACCCTCACTGCCCTCCCCGCAGGGACTAGAGGAGGCGAGTCCCCGCCTTGGTGTCTCTGAGCAGGATCTGGACGAGCCCGAGCTGAGGATGCCGGAGCCAGCCCCGCTCGGCGGGGAGAGGAAAGCGCCGGAGAGGAAGCGGGTGGAGAAGGTGGGAGCCAAGGGCAGCGCTGCCGGGCCTCCAGGTAGGAGTATGGGGAAGATTCTTCGGAAATTCTCTGCACCAGGATGGCCACCCTGGCCTCAGGTGGAACAATCCCGTGTTCCCAGCCAGTCCGGGAGGAACTGTCTGGCCATGGAGCGGTGATGGGAGGAGCTCTGCTCTCCACAGTCCTCTGGGAGCTCAGAGACATGGAGATGGGGCTTCTCAGCCACCTNACCTGCCAAACCCTCCTCCTCCTCCTCTACCCTGCCCAGATTTGCTGCTGAGAGTACGGGCAGAAGTTTTTCCAGCTTGATTCCCCAGGATACTCTAATGCCACTGTGGCCCAAACCCCTTGCACTCAGTTCCCCGTGACACTCTTTTTCCCACTCCTGCAGTGCAAACACCTGGAAGAAGCAGGGCAGGCAGTTCCTGTCCCTGCCCCTTCCCTTGCCTCTTCCCTTGCCCCGTCTCTGTTCCTGCCCCTGCCCCTACTCCTGCCCCTGCCCCTGTTCCTGCCCCAGTCCCTGCTCAGGGTGGGCAGTGCAGCAGTACTTTAAGAGCCCTTCCCACCCCCCAGCTCAGTCCCCTTTGCCACTTCCCAGCTCTCCCACTAACGCCGTTTTCCTTGGGGGACCCCAGTGCCCAGGAGCCTCCCCGTGCAGAGCAAGGTGGAGTCCCCCAGCCTGGACCCCACGGAGGAGCCGCTCCTCTGGGAAGGGCTCACCCTCAACAAGTGCATCCTGGTGGCCTCCATCGTCGCCCTGCTCAGCGTCACCTTCCAGGTGCTCCAAGGTGAGTGGGGAGCCGGATGGAGCAGGATGGGGTGGCCAGACCCTGCTGCCACCTCCTGCCCCTCTCCCCTCCTGTCTTCCAGCACCATGTTCCAAGGAGGGAATCACCCATGGCCGGCAGGACCCACCGCCACCACCTCCCCCTCCTGGTGGGTTCAACGCTCCATGTTGTCCCGATCCTCTGGATCCAGCCTGAGATGGGGGCACATCCCGGGGGGGTGGCCCTGGGAGCCCAGACCTGGGGCATCCCACCCAAACCTCCTCTGCTGACCGTGCCCTGTCCCTCTCCCCTGCCAGAGGTGCTCAGCCCCAAGGAGGAGGAGGAGGTCCCGGAGGTGGTGACTGCCCAGCCCGTCCCACTGGAGAGCAGAGCCTTGGAGGGGGATGAAGATGATGATGATGAAGATGACGATGACAGCGACGCTGACAGCAACCTGGTACGGGTCCAGGGTGGCACCTCCCAGAGGGGGGAACATCTTGTTCCTGGGGGAGGGATGGAGAGGGGTCCCAGTCCCTTGGGCTGCATCATCAGTCCTGGCCCCCTCTGCCCCCACAGGCAGAACCCTGGATCTTCAAGAAGTGGTTTGGCCGCACAACACCAGAGGATGAGGACAAGGATGAAGATGAGGACGAGGACAAGGATGAAGAACCCACCGATGTCCCTGAGGTGCCACCAGCTGCAATGGAGGTGAAGAAGGGCCAGGAGAAGCAGGAGAAAAAGGTGGAGAAGAAAGTGGAGGAGGAGGAAGAAGAGGAGGAGGACGAGGAGAAGGAGGAGGAGGAGAAGAAGAAGGAGGAAAAGGAGAAGGAGGAGAAGAAGAAGGAGAAGAAGAAAGAGAAAGAGGAGGAGAAGAAGGAGGAGAAGGCCTGGGAAGGCCGTGCTGCCCATGTGGAGCGGAGCAGCCGGAGGGAGGCACGAGCCAAGGACAGGACACCAGGGGACAAACCTGGCAGAGCCCCCAGGACCCCCAGGGATCCAGAGCAGCAGCCCCACAAGAAGAGGGAGCGGGAGAGGAGGGAGAGGAAGGAGAGCCGGTGGGAGCGGGATGAGTCCAGGAGGGAGGGGGGGAAGGGCCGTCCCGGCAGGGCCGACGGCGGCCGGGAGAGCCCCAAGAGGGACTGGAAGCAGCAGAAGGGCAGGAAACCCTGGGAATCAGCTCCGGGCAAGGACGGCAGGTCCAGGGAGGGCAAGAGACGAGACTGAGGCCGGGGCGGCCGAGGGGCTCCATGACTCTGGATCCGGGGGGATCCAACCCCACCACTGCCCCTGGCAAGGGCACCTCCCACTCCTGCCTGCTCTCCAGAGACATCCCGGGGGCTACAGCATGGGCAGCCCCCCAGGATCCATGGGCAGCAGCAGAGCAGCCCTGGAGCCTGGCACGAGTCTCCTGGGGACTTTGGGCCCCTCTGGATCAAATGGACAAAGGCGACCTGAAAGGACCCAGGGAAGGAGCTTCTCTCCAGGCTTTATGTTACTTCTCCATCCCCACCCAAAATCCCTCTGCAGGTCATTCCCACTCGTGGTCCCGGAGCATCAGGGCAGTGCAGTGGGATCCCACTGATCCCAGTGGACAGAATTTGTCTCCAGACTGTGCAACTCTTCAATTAATGGTTTTATTCAAAGCAAATCAAGAGAGAATATTCTGGGTTACAGAACTGGGCTGCAGCGTCCTCAGAGGGACATTGGGGACAGACCCCCCCTGACCTCCCCAGCCCCGGTGCCATTGCTGAGGGTGGCACAAAATTTGCAGGGGGCAGAACAGGGCTGGAGCCCCTCACTGGGGATCCCTTCAGGCCTTGCCTTCACCGAGTCACTTTTAGGAAGGAAAACACAAGTGCAATATCACACAGCAATGGAGCCACTACAGGAGACGTTCACAGCCCCAACCCACGGCAGGTTTCAGTATTTGCTAAATCAATAGAGGTTAAAATAAACTATTTTCATTTTTAATATGGAATTCCACTGTATGTTTAAAAAAAAAAAAACAGCAAAACAGAGAAAAAAAACAAGAAAAACCCTTGTCCCTGGTTATGTGTGTGTGTGTGTTCTGTGCCCCTCCCCAGCCCCGAGGGGCTCAGGGGTAATGCAGGTCCCCACAGGGCTGTCAGACAGGGCTGGTGGGTGCCAAGCTCTGGCCATACCTCCCGTGGGGACACTGCAAAGCCCAAGGGTTGGTCCCAGCTCTGGGAGATGCAGCCAGGACAAGCCCAGGAGCTGCTTCCCGAGGGTTTGGCTCCCTCTCTGAGGGCTGGGCTCAGCTGGGAAGATGATCTGGGCACTGACGCCCGCGGGGACACGGAGCAGGTGCTCTGGCAGCCGTTTGCTCCCGCTCCCATTAATGGTGTGAGCAGCCCAGGAGGTGTAACAGGATCGCTCCTTCCCTCCCTCTGGGAGTGGGGTCAGCACAGGGTGACGCAGACGTGACCTGGCTGGGAGCCCCAGGCCACGGCCAGCGGGTCCCCGTGGCCCGGCTCACATGGGGACAGTCCCCAGGGAAAGGTCCTTGCGAGGGGATTTGGCCTCTTGTCACAGGTGGAGCTGTGTGGCCGTGGGGGGGGACTCATGATGGGCCGGGGGCTGGGAAACGGCCAGAGGTTGCTGCCAGGCCTGGAGGAAGCAACAGCTGCCATTCCCAGCCACTACAGGAGCAGGAAGTAGGGATAATTAAGCATAGTCCTGGCTGGATCTGCCAAATGTTGCCCTCATTCCACGGCCCCACAGAACCTGTGTCCAGCCCAAATCCCAGCACGGGGTCAGAGCCTGCGGCATCTCAGCCCTGCAGGCACCTCAGGCATCCCCAAAATCACGGGTGAGAACACACCAGGCTGCAGAGCAGCCCCCAGGGACGGGCACGGATGGACCCAGAGGATGAACCCATGGAGGAACCCAAAGCCCGAGCGACGCTAACGAGCCAAACCGTGGGGAAAGGACACACGGGAGCTCCCGTCTCGGCGAGAAGCACCAGCTCCAGTCGTGAAGGCAAACTGGGAGGGAAGGAGAGGGAATGGGGACGAGCAGGGAGGCAGGCGGGAGCCTCACCGACAGCCACACTCCTCTGCCACCATGTTGGGGAACTTGCGGACCTCCAGCCCGTCGGCGGAGAGGCTGATGATGAGCTGGTCGGAGTAGCGGACGGGGACGCAGCAGGGAGCGCGCTGGAGCGGCGAGCCCCGCTCCTGCATCCCCAGCAGCAGCACCGTGTGCGAGGAGTAGCCGGGCACGCGTGCGGTCAGGGGCAGCCTGCAGGGCCCCTCGCAGTTGTTGGCCGCGTACACGGTGGGCATGACGATGAACTTGCGGTCGTGCAGGTCGATGGTGAGCTCCTGCAGCCGGCAGTGCGCCTGGGCCCGGGCGCTGCGGTTCTGCCGCAGCACCTTCCTGCGCTCCTGCCAGCGCGCCCGCACCGACTGCAGCGCCTTGAGCAGCAGCAGCGTGTGCAGCTTCCTGGAGCCCGGCTCCTGCTCCGCCGCCTCGCCCTCCTCCGGCCCCCGCGGAGGAAGAGTCGCAATTTCTACCCCCCGCGGGTAGTAGCAGAAGCTCAGGAGGTGCTGGAAAAGCGCCGCGTTGGCTTGGAAAGCCGGGATGTCCCCGAGCTCCTGGATGAGCAGCTGCAGTTTGCCCGTGAGCAGCTGCAGCACGGTCCCCTCCGGCTCCCAGCGGCCCAAGTGCTGCTCCAGAGCGGCACCGCTGTCCTGGGGGAACAGCAGCACCGAGGGCTCCTCCGACTGCACCAGCCGCTCCAGCGCCGCCTCCTCCGACAGGTTGAGCAGCTGGTGAGGGAGGGTCTCCATCACCTGGAAGTCCAGCCAGTGGTGGGCGCTGTGCTGGGGGGGCGGCTCGCTGGAGGAGCTCAGGACCTGCCGGATGAACCGGGTCAGGATTCCCAGGAACTGGCTGCTGCTGCCGAGCACCGGGGATGAAGTGTTGCCTTGGCTCGGGGCGGTGGGAGGCGGCAGCTCCTCGGTCCCGGCCCGGGGTGGGCTGCAAGGAGAGCACAGGGAGGGTCACGGGGGCCGCGTGTACCTCGAGGGTCCCACCAGGTCGTGCCCCACATCCTCCGGCCACCGTCCCACGGCTTAGGCTGCCCCTTGTCCCTCCCTGTATCCCAGTCCCTGTGTTTTCATGGCCACGGACCTGGGCTGCGGGTACGGAGCCGTGTCCACCACTCCCTCAGCAGACAGGTAGGATGGGGCCAAAGCCGCCTCCTCCTCCCGCCGAGCCTTGGCCAGGAGCAGCAGCACCGGCGTCATCCGGGTGAAACACTTGTCATCGGAGCCGAAGAGGAGCTGCTGGACCTCCGTGGGGGACAGGGGGGCACCTGGTGGGGCGAGGAGCGGTGAGGTCGGTGGTCTGGGGTCTCCTGCCCTCCCCACCACCCCTCGTGGGCTCGAGAGGACCCCAAAGGCCCAAGGGCAGGTGCCCCCGCCCGTACCTCCCTCGCCGCCGCGGACCGTCAGCGATGCCGAGAAGCGGAGCTGCTCCGAGCTGCGGGTCACGGAGCCGGCGGCGGCTCCCAGGACCAGGTACCGGGTATCCCTGGAGAGGCAGAGCCTCTGCGCGGAGGCAGAACAGAAGCCCCGAGAACGTGGATGAGACAGCACGGGGGGGGACACGCCGTGGTCCCTGTGGGCTCCGGGTCACCCAACCCGCGGTGGCGCAGGGAGAGGCCACATGGGAGGGTGGGACCCACCGGGAGCTTTGTCCCCAAGCCCAGAGCTGCTCAGGGAGCCGTGGGGTGTGCGGAGCCCCCCCGGGGCAGACGGGGGACCAGGACCCCCAGAGGGAAGCCCCTCTGGCCCTGCGGGAGCTGGGGACAGGGCAAGAGCTCCATCTGCAGGCACGGCCCGGCCGGCGGGAGCGTGAGACGGGATGGGAGTACTGGGATTGGATTGCAAAGGGACTGGGAGTGGATGGCAACAGGACTGGGAGGGGTGGAAAAGGGACTGTGAGGAGCAAAGGAGTAGGAGGGGTGGCAAAGGGGTGTGAGGGGATGGTGAATGGACTGGGGGGTGACGAAGGGGTTGTGAGGGGATGGCAAGGGGACTGCAAGGGGTGGACAAAGGTGCTGGGCAGCAGAGCTGGGGTCCCCCGTTCCACCCGTTCCTCCCTGCTCCCACCCAGGCCCGGCCCCCCGACCCACCTGGTCCCTCGCCAGCCCGGGGCCGGTGACCAGCAGCTCCTCGGACCCCCCGGAGCCCCGTCCCTCGGGGCGGCCGGGGTAGAAAAGCATCACGGCCACCTGCAGCTCCCCCAGCGCCCGGCCCAGCTCTGCCTGGAAAACCAGCTGGAACCGCAGCTTCGCCTGCGCTTCCCATTGCACTGGAACGGGGGAGACGGGGAGTGAATCCGCGGGCTCCCGGGGAGGGGGGTGCGTGAGGAAGGGGCTTCGGGGCCGAGCCCAGTTCCCACGCAGGGACCCGAGCACCTGGGACAGGTGGAGGGACACGGCAAATCCCCGTCCCCAGCCCCAGGGGGCGGACAAGGGAGCAAACTCTGCACCCGGCGAGCAGGGGCTGCCTCCCCCCAGAGCGCCTCTGCCAAATCCTCATGGGCAGATCCCATGGAAATCTCTTCTCCAGTGACTCGGGGACATTGTGGCCACTGCCTGAGGAAGAGCCATTTCCCCGCTGCCCGGCTCTGGCAAGTTCAGCTGAGAATCCAAAACCCGGGAGCGGAGGAAGAGATTTCAGGGAGAGAGAAACCCCCGTGACCCTCTTGCTACGGATTAAAACAGCGGGTTGTGCTGCCCCTCCAGCCCCGGACTCACCCCCGGGATGGGACAGGGGAATGTGTTCCTGGTTTTCCCACAAGGCTGAAGCTACAGGAGCAGCCTGGGGGCCCGTGTGGGAGACGGGCGCGTTCCGGGCTCACGGCACAGCAGGACCAGCCGGGTCCGAACCTGCCCCCAAACCCGCGTCATTAAAGCAGAAAGTGAGAAACACCCGCAGTCGGGAGAACAGAGCAGGAACCACCGAGAATGTGACACCTGGGCTTTGGTCACAGGGGCAGGGACAGGTGCCCTGTCGCACACATCCATCAGCACTGCTAAACCTCCTCAAAAATGTACCCAGAAAGACACAGCGAAGTGCCAATTTCTAAGCAATTTTTAAGGTGTTTTTTTCTCTTACTTTAAAGGGAACTCAATCCCCCAAATGTAATTCCGTGTTGAAATCTCCGACGTAGGGCCAGCAAAGGGCGTCACCACCCCGAGCCCTGCATCCTCCCCTCCCTCCCGGGCACAGGGATGTCCCACCAACCTTCCTCCAAGTGCAGGACGAGGAATCGTTCCTGGCCCGGCTCCACCACGTGCTCGTGGATGCGCTGCAGGGGATGAGGAGCAGCCCCCGCCTCCCCGGCCGGGCACAGCCCGAAGGTCTCCAGGAAATTCCCGTCCCAGCTCCGGCGCCGCCTCAGCAGTTTGATGAAGCCGCTCTCGTAGTGGGTGAGAACACCCGCCACCTCCAGGTGCCGCGGGGTGACCCCGTCCTGCTCCATCCTCACCCTGCACACGGGCCCCTCCAGCCCCCCCAGGGGCCAGGGGTGCCGGCTGGAGCGGGACGGGCCCGCGCCTCCATCCTCGGCCATTCCCGGGAGGCATTTGGCTCCTGGGTCAGGCTTGGGGAAGAGGTGAGTGGCAGCAGCCGCCCTCCTGGATCTTCCCACCGAGCTGGGTCTCGCTGTTTCCTGTAAACTTGCATTTTCCCTCTTTCTCCCCGCTGCTCCCAGCCCCGGCTCTCCCGGCAGGAGCAGCTCCAGCCGGTGAGTCGGGGGATCCCTTTGCCCCCTCCTCGGCAGCGCTGCACAGGGGAGCAGCAGCACCAGGCACAGCACCAGCGCCCTCATGGTCCCACCTCAGCTATTCCCAAGGAAGCCCCGGGAGCTGCTCGTGCATCCCAAACACTCGGCGGAGAGGGAGGACGGCGTCTCCCTTTTAACAAGGGGTGGCCTTGAGTGGCCGAGGCACAACACACCTCCCCTGAGCAGCCCCGGGCCTGTCCTGCTCCAGGGGAGCGAGGGAGGTTGCAAAGAAACTTTTTTTGTTTGTTCTATTTTTGGGTTTTTGCATCTCGTTTTGGAAAGGCACAAAAATGAAAAGCTGTTTCCCTCGCTCGTGGGGACGCACGTCCTTGACTTTGGATGTTTTCTAGAGGAGGATGTCTGGGCTCGGATCTTCATGGGGACTGGCACGTCCTATCCCATCAGCAGTGAAACACCGGGAGAGAGGAATGAGCCAGACTGGGAGGAGGGGGATAGAGAGAGATAATGGACAGAAACTAAGTAAATGTATGGGAAATGTTCCCTCTCCTGGCTGGAAAAGCTCCCCCTCGGCTGGTACCTCACACCCTGCAGCTCAGAGAGGCCGCCCTGGAATGAGAATCAGGGATGCAGCAGCAGCCTGAGGACTCTGAACACTTAACATTTCCCTTAGAAAGTCTCTCACACACTTATTATCAGGGCTTTTCCCCCCATGAGATGCCAATACTCACAGGAACCCTTGGAATTGCCAATGCCACCAACTTAATCCACTCTGGAAACTTGCTCCCCACTCAAGGTGTATTTTTGGGCGAGAGAAAAATGTCCCCACAAAACGGTTCCAGATCCTTCTCTGGTTTCCAAGACTCTCAGTCTGGATTTCAGGATCTGGCTCCAGCCCATTAGAAACAGAGGGTACCTCCAAACCAAGGGACATGGACACGAGGGCTGGAGGCTGAGGGCACTGAGGGACAAAGGACACGGAGATGCTCCCAGGGCTGGAGCCAGGCTGGGAGAGCTGGGGGCGTTCACCTGGAGAAGGATCCAGGGAGACCTTGGAGCCCCTTGCAGAGCCTAAAGGGGCTCCAGGAGAGCTGGAGAGGGACTTGGGACAAGGGATGGAGGGACAGGACACAGGGAATGGCTTCCCAGTGCCAGAGGGCAGGGAGAGATGGGATATTGGGAAGGAATTGTTGGCTGGGAGGGTGGGGAGGCCCTGGCACAGGTTGGGCAGAGCAGCTGTGGCTGCCCCATCCCTGGAAGTGTCCAAGGCCAGGTTGGAGCAGCCTGGGACAGTGGGAGGTGTCCCTGCCCATGGCAGGGGGTGGAACTGGATGGGATTTAAGGTCCATCCAACCCAAACCAGTTTGGGAATCTCTGACTGTCCCAGCCAGCAGAGGAAGACTCTGATTCCTCCATCATGGGGGTGCAGCTGCAGGGCCCCCAGGCACTGTCAGGACCCCCAGCCCTGGCCATGTCCTCACCCAGAGCACCCCAGTACCCCCAGTGACACCCCAGTTCATTGAGAGGAACCTGGGAAAGGTCAGAGAAATGTCAGAACTTCTGCTGCGTTTTAATGGGGACCAAGTGACACCTGGGCTTTGGTCAAATAGGAAATATTTAGTACAAATAAACTCCCAGAGAAGTGAAAACTCATCCAAACAGTGGGAGGATACTCAATAAAATTATGTGACAGCAGGTGCTTCACCACTGTACAGACATTTAATGGATTATAATAATAAACTAAGATTTAATATCAGTAACAGAAGCCTTTCCATGTCCCCCCTCAGTGAATGAACAGGTCCATGAAGAGCTTCAGTTGAATAAAAACTAATTAATGCAGAGTAATTAATGGGACACTCATCAGGCAGCCTGAGGGGGCTCAGGCCAACACAGCTGGGGTGATGGACACGTCCAGTCAGGAGGGGGAGCCTTGAGGTTCCCAATCTTTTGCCTCCACTTAGGAGAATTTCCAAAATAAAACAGACTGGGAATGATTTCTGTATCTAAGAATAAAGAACGTGAACCCACGGCAGTGTTTTCACCCAAAACAGAGGAAAAGACAGGAAAATGGAAAAGCTTTTAATGAACCTCCAGGATTCAGTGGTACAAAATGGTTCAGCTGCTCCCTGAATCAGGTGTGAGCTGAGGATAAAACCAGACAAATCCAGCAGGACCA
>WEIV01001326.1:23118-34930 GCA_013390005.1 Calyptomena viridis | reverse complement strand
GCAAGCCGCTCCCGGTACGACTGCGGTGTGCGCTGGCTCCCGCGACCGTGCTCGCCGGCGCACACCGGGTGGGCTGGCCCGGCCCCTGGGACCGGCTGCCGTGTCGTTTTCGCTTCAGCGTGCCGTGACGCACGCTCATGTGACTCAGGTATCTGTGTCTCGGAGGCCTCTGTGCCTGTGCTCCCCAGGTACATCCCGTACCTTGTACAAAATTCGTGCATCGGCGTCAACGTTCAGGTTTTTGTCTACCATGTCACGTGCCACTCAACAGCTTAGAGGGACTGGTGTGACCTTGAATGAGTTTGACCTCATGCTTTTTTAGTATCGTAGATTTCTCTGCGCAGCACTGATAATCTTGTGACTGGTTTATTCTCTGACCACTGAGACATCCACGTATGGACACATTTTCGGAATGAAATGTATCAAATATCAAGCAGAGATAAAACCAGGTGAACTATGCTGCGGTGTCATGTGTATACTTGAAAAGAAACACTAATTGAATTTTGGTGTGCACGTGAAGGTCATTTCGTTATACAAACTGCCATGTATACATACATGAATGATTGTCCCTAAGGTAAAAACAGGTCACATAATGGCTCCTCCTTTCACCCAAAATTAGTACAGGACATAGGCCCTTCACTGTAGAACACCCATAAAGAATGAAGAGCTATTATAATTGCCTTCAGAAGGATACTGTGCTAAGAAGTGCTTCATGAGATGTAATAAGACATTCTCTCCAAGTCTTGGCTAGGACTAGAACATTATGTGTAAGTAACTGGAAGCAAGCAACAGAAACACATACATACCACGTTTGGAAAATGAAGAAAGAGTGTTTGAGAACAAAGTAAAATTTTCTTCCTAGAAACCTGTAACTAATGTTCTGAAGATTATTTAAACACTTAAAATTTTCCTCGTATCCTAATGCATAAGCACTTGCTGTAATTGACAACCTGTTGAGTTGCACTGAAGAGGGTAGGAGGGCAGACAGTCTACACACATTTACTGCTAGAAGGAACTGTAGTGCTTCCAAAACCGTAACATTCTTTGAGAACTCCCAAACTTAACTAATTATGTTTAAACTACAAAACAGAAGGCTGCTGCCTGTGCTGGGCACAGACCTTCATGCCATTAGTCAGCAGTTCTAGCCAGCTGGCTGGGTACACTTTATGACCTTGTCAGGTCTGACTTCTCGGGGCATGAGGAATCCTTGCAGCTACTGTCCCCAGCTGGTAATAGTTGTCCCGTTCTCTGACCCTGACACAGAAACCAATTGCACATACAGCCAGCCCGATGTAGAACAGGGGATCATTCCTGCAAGCCTGTTTTTCCCTGCAATTGCTGAGAGCAGACACATGAGCAGTTACCCTGTCTCCTGGAGAGTGGCAACTTTTTACCTCACTTCAACTAAAGCAAGTGCTCCTTCAAATGCACAGTTAAATTTCCTTGCAGAGAGGAGTCATTCCATTGAATCTGCAATGGAATACGGTACCTATTTCAAGTATTGTGCCCGATTTTAGGCTTCTAGAAAACTTCTGGAATAACTAACAAAGGATTAAATAAAAACATTGAGTTTTAGTCTATGAAATGAATGAAATTTGAAGCAGTATTCACTTCTGGAACAGGTAGGAGCAAAGGAAATACATCACAGTTGCTGAGAAACAAGAAAATTCATAAGTGGCATTAAGGGAAATTCACTTCACACTGGAGGCAGACGTTTCCTAGCATGAAGTTAAACAAGCATTAGACAGAACTGGAAGACTGTCCATTGCTAACAAGTATTTAGGAAAAGATAAATACCTGTGAGGAACAGTTTAGGTAGAGTTGATCTGGACTTGCAGCAAGGAGGGCACCTTTTTGAGGTTCTTTCCAATCTTTTACTTCTAATTAAATATTTCTCTAATATTTTGCTGTAAATATTGCACAATTATGCCCAAGATAGAAGTGGACTGGACTGTGCTGTATGGAAGAACTAGGTCAGGAAATACAGTTAGGATATGATCCAAATCACTGACAAGTTCAGGGGCAGTAGAGACCAAGGGCATATAACGACAACAAATGTCACCTCAAGTAATGCTGGAGAAAATATTAAAACAGTAAAATGTTGAAGACTGTCCAAATCAATTGACAGGCTTCATGTCCAGGGACAGATTAATTTCTAAGTGTGAAAGTTTCCCTGATCTTGTAAGCTCTCCAGCAGGAATGGATGGTAACTTTCCAAACTTTTTGCATTGTGGAAAGATTGTTTCAAACCAAGGTGCTGCTTTATCAAAACAATTTCCCTCTTGTACTTATGAATATCACATGAGCTGATTTTTGCACTGTGAAATACCACCTTTTCCATATTATTTTAGTTTACACTTGTTTAATTTTGGAATGAGATTTTAGAAAAGTTTTACATACCCCCTTCAGCTCCGATTTCACAATTCTTCTGCATTGTAAACCAAGACAGAATAAAATTAGAGTACGTTTAATGTATTATCTATAAGGGTTTAAAATGAAGGAACCTTATGTCCTCGGGTGCATACAGCTTTGCTTATTTTGGGCACAGGCAAATTAGAGTGCAATTCATTCAGGAGGAAAAGACCTAAGCCTTTTGAATTAATAACGTTGAAACTTGGAGCAAATGAACTGTTCAGCCTAATTTGCACCAGCTGTGAGCCACAGGTAGAACCACAGCACCCAATTTTATGAACTCACTGTCTGATGTACTGACGTAGACAGCCTGTGCTCTTCTAATATTCTGCAGAGTTAGATTGATGATGTGAAGGTCTCACATTATACTTAGTATTTGAAATCTGAAACTTCATAAAAAACATAATCCAGAAGAAATCCAGAATAAAGTCATATCCTCAAAACAGGACAAAAAGGAGCAATAAACTGTCCTGAGCAGTTGTCTCAACCATGAGACTGTTGGGTTTTGATTGATATTATTTATGAGACAACACATCACAGCACCACTGGCTGAAAGCAGGTACTGTTTTTAAGAGGTACTGCTCTCTCTCACATTCATGCCATGTATACATATTCAGTAAGATGCTGTCCACTCTACATCCCTTTATATTAATTTATATTCATTTACTTTATACGTATTTCAGTTGATGAGAATCAAGAACTAGGTGGAACACATAACATCTGTCAGTGAAGTTATGGCATGTTACAAGTTCAGTTCCTAACACTGCAGTGCAACCAAAGTAAATTTTTCCTCTTTCTTTTACCTAACTTTCTAAACAAACCATGTTTGCCAGTTCAGTTTTCAGTTTAACTTGCAAGACAACAATCTAGATAGAATCTAGGTACAATATTGAGAAACAAAATCAAGGATGATTCCGGTTCTTTCAAAATTAATGTTTACTCAGTATTTATGTCTTTCTTTTTGAACTGGGGTAGATGGAAACTGCTAGTTTATTTTAAAATATTTTCTCTTATATTTCACTGTAAACCAGCAATCTGGTGGGAAAAGAACTACTAACACATCATATGCTGAAGAATCCAGGACACAAATGGGCTTAGAACAGGGAACAAGTCTGCTATACTGCTGATAACACATTTGCACAGCAAACAATTAATGGATTATTCCATACCTGCCTGAGCTTCAGACACTCAGCTATCATTTCTTTTTTTTTTTTACAAATGTAGAGGACAAGGCTGCAATTTTTAATTGAGTCAGTTTCTGCAAACTATTGACTACCTTGCAGTTAAGATACAGGACCAAAATTTTTTTAGGAACTCATGAGAATTAGCTACTCCTCCCTTATTTCCTGAGGCTACAATATCCTTGGTCTAAGGCTAAGCCAGAATAAGCATCAAACAGGTGCAGTCCACATGTAAAACCATTACACAAGAAGAAAAGAAAGTCTTATAGAGCACCAGTGGTGTTATTCTAATTCAAAGCCAGCTGGCTATAAAGCTTGGGGCACATTTTGAAGAGCAGTGTTAATGAGATGCATGTATATATCTTCTCAAACTACACAAAGTGTATTAATCAGTGCAAAGAATGTAATGAAACAGACTTCTGATATAGCTGCCTGCGGATGTATGTTCAAGGGGTTGCTGGCACTCTGATATTCTTGTTTATATTCTATTCATATACTTCCATGTTTATCCTGTTTCTACAGTGCAGGACTGTCATACTAGTTCTTATTCAATTTTTCCTCTTTGAAAATAAAGCAAATGCAGTACAACATAGTAAGTTAACATAAACTATAAGAACATTCCTTGCAAAAAATTAGATACTGTTGATTTGGTTTAGGTAGATTCGCATATCACACATATATAAAATGGAAAGCGCCAATTCTAGGAGTCTGTTATTTCTTCCTTCTTTTCAGAACTGGGAAAAAACCACCCAAACTGTTTTGGTGTATGCAGAACCTTTGGTAGACACATGTTTTCTAAAGTTCTTTTTCTGGTAAACTGCAGGGCTAAAAGACCAACAGTCAAACATAACTATATAATGACAAATAATAGATGTGTCAAATGGGACAAAACAGTTCTAAAACTGTAAAAAGTTCTTATCTAGAAAATGCAATGACAAAAGGGACCCAAAGGCCTCTGGTATTATTGGTGTGATCACGGGAAAGCCAAGGAAGCCTTACTATGACAACAGCTAGCTAACATGAGACTTCTGCTTTCCCCAGATACTAAGGCATCTGAGAGGGGAAATTGATTGCAGATGACAGAGGAAATGAAGGGCATACATCCAGTCATATGCCTAAATCTTTCAGAGATTGAGGCCAAGAAAGATTATCCTGAGACTATCAGTTCCTTCCCTTCTCACCCACCTACTAGTGCAGGCTCCTTTTATTTATGCCTCCCATGACACTTAAAGAAAAGCTGTTGATGTTATGAAGAAAACCCCTGCACAGAGTTGAAGCTCACCTCCCCCTCACTTTCATCAAGAGAGAGGAACGTGGAGAAAGGCACTCTGTCTAAGCAGGAACTTTGCTTTGGTAATCTCAACAGCCTTTAGGAGGAATGTTTTTTCCCTTTGTTGATGACAAATACAGCACAGATGGATCTCCTGGCCTGAGTGCCAAGCTTGATGTCCAGGCAAGGCAGTATAAATGCTACCTGGAATGCTGTCTGGACTAGGCCACAGAATGTTTTGGATTGGAAGGGACATTAAAGACCACCTAGTTCCAACGCCCCTGCCATGCACAGGGATGCCATCCATCAGACCAGGTTGCTCAAGGCCCCATCCAACCTGGCCTTGAACACTCCCAGCAATGGGGCATCCGCAAGTTCTCTGGGCAACTTGTTCCAGTGCCTCACCATCCTCTGAGTACAGAATTTCTTCCTAACAACACCAAATCCAAATCTCTCCTCTTAGTTTAGACCTGTTCCCCCTTGTCCAATCAGTATCTGCCCATGTAATAGACATAACTTACACATCTAACAACAACAGCCAAGGCTAGGAAGTAACAGTCAGAAGAGTACATAGGTGTAGTCTGGTCTTACCATCCTGCCCATCCCTGTGGCCAGACTTTGCAGCAGTCCAAGTGGTTTCTACAGTTATGCTCTGACAGTTCTGAGATGAGGTTAGAGATTGTGGTCGCTGCCTTTCATCCCAGCTGAAAAAAAGCATGCAAGAGTCACAAGGCAGCGATAACCTTTTCCCTCTAAAACCTTTCCTGCCAATATCTCTGTTTCTATGTCCAACTACACAATTACCTTAATTTACAATTACTCTCCACAGCTTGAACTGATCCCTGGCAGAGATGTTGGCGCTCTTCTTTTATTTGGAACAACAAACTTTGACATTTCAAATAAAACTTCCCAAATTAGTAACATTTAAAATCTAGTCCCTGATTACTTCTTCAGAGTACTGGCCTGTGAAGATAAAGTAGGTGTTGGAGGAGAATAATCTTTTTTCCCCCCCCCCCAATGCCATAGTTTCTATTTTGCAGAGAGCTTTTTTAAAAAGAAAACTAACAGGTAATGGACTCAAACTATTAGGTATGTAAAAAAGCTAAAAAACTCATTTCAAATTTGTCCCCATCAAATCTATCTTGTACCTAAGTATTTGGCTCAGTGTACTGCTACTTATCTTTAACTATCAATTTAAACATACAAAATGTCATTGGAAAACATGCAAGTTTACAACCACTGATTGAGAAATACTGTTCATCACTATTTAAAAAAAAAATTATTGCAACAAGTAGGAGAACATGTGGTAGGGAAAACAATGGCCTTTGTTCCTGACTGCTCCCTCATGGACAATTACCCTCATGTATGTATACATACTGGTTTTGCTCTGCTGAATGTCTTCACTTCCTTTTCAACTCAGCATTTTTATGTGGTCCTTCACAATGCAATCAAGAGGGAAGTGACAGTTTCAAAACAAGCACTTCAAAAGACAGAATGGCTGACAAGTACAAAAGATCTCCCTTCCTTATTCTGCACTGCCACATCTGAAGAGGAGGAGAAACTGGTTCTCCCATCAAGTCAGCTGCACAGGTATTTTTTACTTGCATTGGTCTGTACTCCCAGAGCTTAAATGCTGACATGAAATTCCCACGGATATTAATGATACCGGATCAAGTAACAATAGAGAACCTGACTTTCTACACCTGTGTGTGGAAGAGGAAAAAAGGCATCTCTTTGAACTATTATAGCTAGACACACATACCTCCAATGAAGACAAAACTGGCTTACTCCTCTAACTCAGGAGGGAACACAGTGTCATTCAGAACATAGAAAGTCCAGCGATGGGAACCAGTGTAAAATGGCAACACACCACACCTTTAGTATCTCTCCACTAGCAGGGAAGAGTATGTCTGAATGAGCATTTAAGTACACGGTTAAGTCCAAACACTGCAACTCATCTGGAGTTAAAATTTTACTACAATATGACTGTGCTTTTCATATAAACCAAAGATTTGTTTAGGTTGAAAAAACATTTAGTATGTCTTTGTGAGATTAAGTTGAGACCACAGACAATAATACTCTAATGCTAATCTGTTTAAAAATACCTATTTTTATCCATGCTTGCAAAGAATGAGAGTCTTGTGTAGGACAGGGCTGTGCTATAAATGACAAGTTTGTTCCTAAACACTCCAACTACTCATTAACAAAGAAAGGAAACATGCTAACATTGGGTATATTTGCCATAGTTATATCTTCTGAATATTTTGGAACTAGTGACCTTTTGAAGTAAATATTACAGTGAATAGTCTGTTCTGTGCAATGCATTTTGCTTTGTTCAAGAGGCCAATTTAGAGCTTTCAGGTTTTCATAAGATCAATACAAACTATGCACACACAAAAACCAGAATACTGGAACTATAATCATAGACCTCTGTCTTTCATCACATAGATTGTGTAAAAGAACCCTACAAGTTTCTCCTGCATAGGAGGCAACTTGTATTTCACTGCAGGAAGCTTAGAGTCACCAAAATAGAACATAACTAATACACACACTTGGTCTAACGGGAATTTAAGACTCAAAGACAGTATATGGGTCATGAAAACAAGTTCTTTCAATTATTGACCTGAAAGGGTCTAAGAAACATATATGTCAAGTACTGTGCAGCATAAAAGATTTTGCATTATCTTGTAACATATGGTAGAACACCCTGGGACATTACTTTGACACTCACATATAAAATCCTAATTATACACATTTATTGTCCTTTTCAATCCAAAATAGTAAATCAGATTTTGATTTCATGAACACTGCTAACCAAAGTTGTTGTATTTATCCTTCATTCTGACAAGGAAATCAGATAAAGAAGCTACAGTTTCTTTTGGTGCCAGCAGTGTCACACATGGCACAAAAAAACAAAAGCATTGTGTATCTCCTGTTAAACAGGAGACAAAGATTTTTTTTTATTTACAAAGCCCTTGTATATCCACACTGAAAACAGAACTGATACAGCTAAGACATCTACCCCTCATACTTTTTGCCTGACTGCTCTAAAAATAGTATGCACTGATTTGCTTTCTCTCCATTTGTAAAATTCAATTAATATACCAAAGGAGATATATATCTTATCTTCATTCCATTTCCTCTTAGAAGGAAAGGGCAAAAATAGTATGCAAACAAACAAACAAACAAAAAAACAACAAAAAAGGAAAAAATAGATAACAAGCAGAACAAGCACATAAATCAGAAAGGAAGATACAGCTACTCATCAGATAAACGTATGAAGGGCACAAGGAAAATACTGATGCAGTGGTTATGAGGCATCAGTGGTCATGGATTGCAAATAACCAAATCCCCACAAATTATATGACATCAGTCTTCATTCACAGGCACAACTGCAATCTGATATAAGATGAAATTGATACGTGTGACCTAAAATCCCAAACCAAAAAAAGTTGTCTGACTTATTACCTCCTTATTACTGAGAGTTTTCAGACCTTACATCCTCCCAGAACATATAAACTCAACAACACATACATAAATGGAGTAATTTTTAGAGTGGATTAATTTCCATATTTTGAGGCAAATGCAAAGAGCACCAGTGACTGACATATCACGACTAATTCATAGGAATAGCAAAGACAAACAATCAATGAAAACGTTAAAAACAACAACAGAAAAACTTATCTGTCCTGCAAAGAGAAATCAAACTGGAACTCTAATTTCAGTGAACTAGAAAGTCTGTGATTAAAACATAAATCCCACAATTCTCCATCTCTAATCACCAGCCAACTTTAGATTTGATTATAAGCAGATTGACTTCAGTCACAGCACAGAGTGAAATGAGGGAAAAAGAAGACTACATAGCACAGCTCTGAATTTAAACACTTTGCAATCTTCAGACCCTTCACAAAGTGGGAAAAACTGTTCTCACCTCCCATTTAAAGAAACAAAAGCAACAATGATAAAAAGTACCAAGAACAGAGAAGGGACTTGCAGACAGGTCTCACCTTCAAACTGAAACCCGTATTTGGATCAGCTTGACTCAAAATAGAAATCAAAATACCCGTGCCCCTGAACTGGAAAATTTAGTAGCTGAATTCCAAAGTAATTCTCATTTGCCTAGGCAAGGTCAGTGCTGAAATGGAGATTTGAAACTCTGATGTTATTCAAACATAAGTCTATCTTAATTTTCTTACAGAAATTCCCATTTTTCTCAGTCAGTCATAGATTTAAGAAACAGCTTCTGTTCCCCGAAAGCTGTATTCTCAGCAAAACTGGCTATTAATATAGCAGTGCTTTAGGTAGGTTGATTAGCAGTTGAACTCACATTTCATCACATAGAGAACAAGTTGTCTTCCATTTAATATGGCAGGGTCCTGGAAAAACTCCTCCTTCATGCTGCTTATTGAAAACAGGATCCATTTAAGTTTAAAAAGAAACAAACAAACAAAACCCCTTGTTTGCAGTTTCAGCAAATTAATTCATCAGTATTAACCTCCTTTGTTCAAGTTCCTCCAGCCTATTAGAAATACACATTCTCATTTTACTGACATTTTGCTGTTCTGCTTGTAAAGTTCAACAAAAAGCTGCCTATTTACCTTTGCAAGTACATTCACACAAGTTATGTCATCTGGCTATTAGCAGCGTGATCAGAGTTCCAAGCACACAGGTAACTGACCTCAAAGCACAGTTTGAAGTTCTTGTTTGACATGGTTTGTGTTATTCCCTACGTCAATGCGTATTTCATCTGTTGTCTGTTACGACTGAACAAAATACAGAGAATAGAAACTGCTACTCAACACAGCTTTCTAAAGATATTCTATCTCAGTACAGGAACAATTTCAACTATACTAGCAAAGAGCCTATTCTTTAAGAATAGGTATCTGTATAGGTATATATATCTGTATAGGTATCTGCAATGAACATGATTAATTTCTAATGTTACTATAAACTCCCGATTTCAAAATCATACTTGAGAAACATAATTATCTCAATAAAATATGCAAGACTTTCCTCTTCATTGCTTCAGCTGAAAATCATTTAGAACTATTACAGTAAAATTGTTTCTTATTTTCATTGCATGATGAACCACCATCATGGAGGTAATGTGACTTCTTTAGGGAAGAGCGTATGTGTAGCCAAATGAAACTGGGTTCCCAGTAACCAGTGTCACTGAACTTCAATATGAATTAATGCTACAATGGAAGAGGAAACAAAGGCAACCGAAGGGGGTGAAAGGGAAGATTAGTAACAGACTTGCCTAATAAGAGGCCAGAAATCCCAAGTTTATAATCTGGGTTCTCTTCCCACCATAGGCAGACATTGGCATTACTTGTGGCTTCATTAGAACAGATCTGCATTTGATAGCGCCTTACAAACGGCAGCCAGGGAGAGCAGGGAAAGGCAAAGAAACACAACAGAAAGAGAGGGTTATAGGCAACAACCTGGTACCATATCCCTCCCAAGCAAATATGGCATGAATCTTCCCATCATATCCATATCAGTATTCTCAACAGTATTAATCAAACAATTTATTAAGAATTCTGAGGTGAAAAGTTTATTCAGAGGAACGCTCATGTGATGAGGCTTTAATAAATCACTCTTTCTGGTTGGAAAGAAATACATAATACATTAGATTTTCCTTGTCCAAGTACACTGCTGAGACTCTTGGTGGCCATGTCTGTTTTAGACACCCAGAAGCTACCTATACCACCAATCTAAAACTGAAAACATCATATTAAAGAAATTTGCATGTGTAATACATCCTCAAGCGGCACCATGATAAAATTTGCAGGGTATAGCTACATTTGTTATACTTAAAATCAAGCTTCATGTTTAGTTGTAACAGCAGAAGCCATAAAACTATAGCATCTATTTCTGAGTCACTTGTCTTGGATAATTAGTTTGCCAAGAGCATGAGTCACTGAGTTAGAAATTAGTTAGGGAATGACTCATTTCTACTTTATACTAATATTATCCTTAAAAATATAAAGGACTCCTCTCTCCCGAAATTGTTAAATGTTTTGGTTCTTTTCACAATGCCAAAACGTGCTTTATATAGAATATCTGCATTAAACGTTGGAATAATTATCTTCTCTTTATAATGACATTCATCCACAAAGATCTTACAGTGCTTTATAAATATGTCTGTATTTTTCAGTGCACCCACATATATGATGAAGTGGGGCAGTATGACAGTACTTGGCAACACTACAAAAGCACCTGACTGAGCCTGCAGTCAGATCCTATAATTTGTTGAACAAAGAAGAGAAAATTCAAATACACAAAACTGAATTAGTAACTATGAAATTTTGCTGTTTACATCTCAGTTTTTGCAAAATGGGGTTTATTCTGACTACAGAGAGTCAGATCAGCCAGTACTGGGTAACACTCATCATTTCAGTGGAAATCTTCCCATTTCTTCAGATCTCAGCTGTGAGAAAAGTTTGGTAAGAAAGCCTGACCTGTTTCATAATGCTGCATATCTTTGGCTGCAGCATGTTGTGACAACATCAGGCAGGGCAGCATCAAATTCAGAACGAGATGTTGAACGACATTTGGAAATACTCTCTAACTCTGCAAGTATGATTATGCCCAAAGGCTGAAATCCAGGCAGCCACCTGCATATTTGAGGCCTTGCTGAAAAACTGCCAAAGATGCAACTTCAGAAACAATTTAGCCAATATAAGACTGCTGAACACAAGAGAAGCAGCCCTGCCCTTCTGTCCCATGAGCATTTTTGCCTGCTCTTCTGCTGCTCTAGCACCTGTTCAGCCACACAGAGCTACTTGCTCACTTGGCTCAAAATAATGGCATGAGAATGTGTTAAAAAAAATTAGCTGCTCATTAATCCACTCTTTGAGAAGCGACTGAGACTTCATGAGTTTTCATCTTTCATCTGCTGGTCCACTTTGAGCAAAGAAGACTTTTTCTTCAAGAACTGCAAGGA
>WEIV01001325.1:1630-36696 GCA_013390005.1 Calyptomena viridis | reverse complement strand
GGACGGGCGCCCCGGCGGCGAAACCTGCTCTGCCCTTGCCCGCCCTTCCCCTCCTTGGGCCGCGGGGCCTCCCGGCGTGCCCCGGGGGGAGCTCAGGGTGACCTGAACAAGACTTGCACAGACACTGTATAGATGAGCAGTTTTTAAAATTATAGTGCGGTTCTGCATTTATGCTGTAGATTTGTGATTGCTTTAAATGCAGTGAGCTGACAGAAAAAATTCAGCCCGTTTCATGCTGTGCGGTGAGTTAAGTCTGGGAGACCTAAAACCAGCCTCGTGAGAAGGTCAGGCTCACCTGGGAACAGCTCCCTGCTCTGGTTCATCCTGTGGGCATGGAAACCTTTGTGTTGGCACCGCGGCCGGAGCCGAAGCAGGAGTGTGTCACCAAGTCGGGGAGAGTAGGACTCCAGTGTTCACCAGCAGGGCCGTCCATACCTGTCCTAACCTGGCATTCACCTAGAGAATTCATACTAAGCACCGAGGCTGAAAACTTACTGAAAACATCTGGAGGTTGCGGCAAGTGCAGCCTGTCACACTGAACACTACATTTACATAGGCACTTACAAAGGTGCTATGATGGCAGAAAGAGCAGACAACTGACAGCACGTGGAAGGATGAGTGTTTTATTGTGACAGCAAATCTCCTTCCACTATCTATCAGTGGCTTTTGCAAAGGCATGCAGTGGAAAACTCTTAATCTTTAAATGTTACATATAAAGGAAACAAGATAAAATGCTAACTGTTTCTTCTGTTTTTCTCTTCTTTGTGCTGCAAAAAANGGGAGACCTAAAACCAGCCTCGTGAGAAGGTCAGGCTCACCTGGGAACAGCTCCCTGCTCTGGTTCATCCTGTGGGCATGGAAACCTTTGTGTTGGCACCGCGGCCGGAGCCGAAGCAGGAGTGTGTCACCAAGTCGGGGAGAGTAGGGCTCCAGTGTTCACCAGCAGGGCCGTCCATACCTGTCCTAACCTGGCATTCACCTAGAGAATTCATACTAAGCACCGAGGCTGAAAACTTACTGAAAACATCTGGAGGTTGCGGCAAGTGCAGCCTGTCACACTGAGCACTACATTTACATAGGCGCTTACAAAGGTGCTATGATGGCAGAAAGAGCAGACAACTGACAGCACGTGGAAGGATGAGTGTTTTATTGTGACAGCAAATCTCCTTCCACTATCTATCAGTGGCTTTTGCAAAGGCATGCAGTGGAAAACTCTTAATCTTTAAATGTTACATATAAAGGAAACAAGATAAAATGCTAACTGTTTCTTCTGTTTTTCTCTTCTTTGTGCTGCAAAAAAATACCCAGTGGCAAAGAGCAAATCTAAGTAAGTAATGTTTTCCTTACTAGTTTTGGGCACCATCCTGTATCTTCACAAAATGTTAAGCTTCTCTAATTCTTTTTAATATATCTGAGAGAATTGCAGTCCTTGAGTCTAGTTGGCCTCCTCTCTGTCTTTCTGCATGTGTGTCTTCTCACAGGTAAGAACAGAATGGTGTGAGGCTTCCCCCTGGGTTCTGAAATTGCAGCAAAGGCAGGTTTTGTACTATGGGCCATTGCATTGAGCTATATGAACTATAATATCCAAAGTGCCCTGCACAGGGGGAAGGAAGCACACCTCTGTGCTCTCTGATTAAAGAGAGGCTATAAATTATCCACATATTCTTCCTCTTGTTTACCTTTCATACCTTTTTAGCTGAGGAGAGCAAAATGAGGTACAGCATGAGTCTTTGTTGTCTGTGGGCTGGACTTCGGGCAGGAGCCTTGAAGCTTTCCCATGGCCAGAGTGCAGAACAATTCCTAGGCTTAGCACGCTCCTATGTTTGTATGCAAGGATTGGATGGGGCGCAGTGAGTGCTCGGGAAGGAAATTAGTCACAGTCCTTTGACCCGTAAAGAAATCTGTTGGTATGTTAACAGTTGGAAATCTAGGAATATGTACTTTAAGCACACCAATATCCTTACAATGTGGACACGAGACAAGATCATGTGGAGAAAATGAATTGGATCCAAAATGCTTTTTGTAAGAAAACTAGCTAGACAAATCCAAAGGGCTAAACTGATACATTTATGTGTCTTCTGATTCCCAGAAGTTGCATTTTATGTGAGTGTATTTTCTATATCTTGCTTTTTTTTTAAAACGAGCCCCTGAAAGACCCAGTACCAACCACTTGCTGGGTTTGAGAAGATTCTTCTGCTACAGGATTTCTGCACAATTTTCAGGGGTTTAAATTAAGAAAGCACTTCCCAATTATGTGCCTGACAGAGGGCAGTTTGACATCTCACTATTCTGCTATTTTCTGTTCACAAAAACAAAGCTGGAGGTTTCTGCAAGGTGAAAAAGTAGCTATTTAAAATGGTGTTACTAATGGTAATGTAGTAATAATGGTTCTGCCACACCCCTTTTATTTTTTTATTCCATTGTTTCTTTCTCTGTTCTTTGTAGTTTCATATATACTTCAGGAATACGATATGTCCTTACATTATTTATCCTTCTGCACTTCCCTTGGGTTTCTCCTTGTGCCCCGATAGCTTTCCAGTGTTGTTTTCTGCCTCTGCTTCTAGTTACATTTATTCATTGGCGAGTGATTTTGCTGAACAAGATGTATTGTTCGGAATGGGCTTGGCCTCAAATGTGCAATACACAAGAATTTTGGGCCCTGGTCCTAATGATACCACTGATTCCCCCAGAAAGGGGAAACTGCAGAGGGACTTTGAGGAAGTGGGTGAGGTATAGGGGAAGGGGTCTTTGTGGTTACTGGTGCTTCACAGCACACCTGCGGTAGTGTATAGGAGAGGACAATAACTGGCGATAATCCCAAGAATATGTTCAGTCAGCTAGTCTGCAGGATTCCAGTGTTTTTCTGTTTATTTTGAACTCAGTATTAAATTAAGATTGCAAAGCTGAAAAGGAGGATCTTCAGGAAGTACACTAGCCAGAGCTGCACAAGTAAAGAAGAACAGGTTAATTTTGAGAGACCATTTTGTATTAGAAACAGGAATATACAGGAAAGCGAAAAGTGAACTGAAAGCCCACATGCAGAGATGTACCCATTATATTGCAGTGGAAAAGAAAGACATAATTTACAGAGTGGTTAGAGGGTTTTACCTTTCTTTTGAAACTTCAGAAGATGCCCCATGTCTGGGAAGTTTCATGGATCTCAGTGTCCTTCCAGACTTGGGGGTGTAGAGCAGCTTTCTCAGTCTCCTGACTTGCCCTGCTCCCAGGACACTACAGTTGCTGCCAGCCCTCCCCCCCAAACTGAGAGGCCTGCAGTGGGGAAGGGGGTTCTTGTAGCTGACTTAACATCAAGCTCTGTATCTAGTGGGATGGATGATTCCAAGGGATCCTGCTTCTCCTTTTGCATGTCTCTTGTTCCAGCCTATCTGCTCAGCTTCCTCTCTGCATGTGGAAGTGATAGTCTGTGATACAGTATTATCTACTGCCTGAACATTTTTCACTGCCATCATCCTTCCTCTCTTGCCATTATCTTTTAAGCCATAGTGACTCAATTGTATGCTGATTTTTCACATTTCTCTTTTTCTTTCCTGTTTTTATTCCTCCTGCCGCACTGGTTTGTGGAGGAGCTCCTTCCCTCTGGGCTTGTATCCTCTTCAGGAGTTGTTTACTTAATATTGATGCCAGAGCTTATGGTTTATAGTGGGCTGTTTGTCTGTGTTACAAGTTTAGCATGTAGTATTGATGTTCCCATCCAGGACGTCCCCGAAGGTGAAATGAAGTATTTTATGTGTTTGTGCCAAATTGTTTGTGCTGAAAACTCGTCCATTTGCCTGTGCCCTGGCAGACATGTGATGGGCTGTAGCTGAGTGCTGTGCACTGACACAGAGACATCCCATGTGACTAGGTACATTCTGGTGAGGATGAAAAGTGCAGCAGAGACGGGCTATGGCTTCAACATCAGGAGACTCCGACTGCAGGAAAAACTGGTCTTACTGAAATACGATCCCATCGGTAAGAGCTTGGGGAAGAAGTCAGTGTGCTTTGTATAAGCTTCTCTGATTGTGTGGGGCAAAAGATGTGAATGTAGCAGGATTGTTCCCATCTAAGCAGAATGTGTCATAACATGTTTCATACTCAGATGACTGTACAGTTGCTGTTCTTCATGACATTCCAGTGGGAAGTAAACATTATCCTGATTTTACAGATTGTGGCAGTGAAACAAAGTAATGACTTGCCTGACACATCAGAGACTTTGATGACAGCCATGCCACATGTCACTGGTGAAGCCAAGTGACACAGGAGTTCTTTCATTCTGTTTCTTTGTGTGGTTTGCTAGACTGTGCTACCTCCAACAAGCAGCCATGAAGTATGCATCAACAGAAGCGTTCTGTTCAGCTGCCATGGGTGCTCAGAACAATAAATTTTAACCATCACTTACAAAATGGACTTTTTTTTTAAAAAACAATCACAAGTTTTTCCTCCTCCATGCACGATGTTGCTCTCCAGATGACAGTTAGTGGGTTCTTTCATATCCCTCTGATCCTTGCAAATTTTCTCATCTTAAGAATCTGATTTCTTTGGGGGTTACAGCACTTGCCAAACTGCCTTTTGTTCACCCAGCTCTTTGAAAGGTGATTAAGAGTTCAAGTTTCTGTAGTTAACAGTTAAAAAACTGAATTCAAAGTTAAAAAACCTAATTTGAGTAAACTTAGGATTTAAACCGGACCATGCTAGAAATAGCATGGTGGAGGTAATGCAAAAAAAGGCTTATTTAAAGCTATAGAATAAAGAATTGTATTAAACAGCTTCAAGAACATAATATAATGCATGGCCAGTAGTTATGTGGTTCAAGCTTATTTTTCCTCATCATTTTATGTGCTTGTTAGATGACTACTTTTTCATTCTCAAGCCTAATAATACAGGAGGTTTATGACAGGTGAGAAAAACTACCAGAAAAGCAATATGGTGTCGTTGAAGCTGACAGAACTTTTTCTTTTGAATTCCATACAGAAGGGGAATTAAAAATCTCTTGGATTATTTTATCGAATAAGAAAAATTTAAATTAGTGCATTGAAATATTGTGCAAAGTGATCCTCCAGAAGCTTTGCAACTTGTAGGAAAGTGAAGAGAGAAGAGCTCAGACAGAACATGTAGTAGGTTTTTGAAGTAAGCACTGATCTTTGTAGCCTGTAGTAGAACACAAGTGAGAAGTTGATGTGAGAAAGTGCTGCATGTGTGAAGGGAAGTAAATTTGACTCTAGATAACAACTCACATCAGGAATATGTTAGGAAGCATTTTCACTTGGCATGCATTCTCACCTTATGTTTTGTACTTCTCAGAAACCTGGGACCTCCACAGAACGAAGCTTTTTAGTGAAGTAGTGGCAGGAGTGCCCAAGTTTCACTACCTCCTGACTGCAGCAACAGAATGTGTTACTAAGCTGCAGTATTTCTTAAAACGAAACTTTTATGTGGAAGAAGAGATTCTGCTGCTGTGTGGATTGCTCTTGCAATAACTTTCAAAGGAATTCATATAATGAAGTTGAATCGAACAGTGGTACTTTTCAAATGACATTGTAAAGCTTCGCTTTATTTTGTAATTCTTGTTTTTTAGTAATGTATCGAATATGCTTAACCTGTAGCTGAAGTGACTTTGCCAACATCTGCATCAGGTGTTGGGGGCAGGGTCAGTTTGCACCTCCTTGAGAAATCCCCAGGACACTTGGTTAACTTCTCAGGCAGTCTGTGAGACCAACTAGATCCAGCTGATCAGCTGTAGTTGTTTGGGCTCTGGAGTTGAAGAGTAGTAGAAAGCAGTAAGAAGCTATTTTTGTCCCTACATGGAGCAGCTGTGACTCAGAATAGTCACACAGAGCAGCTGTTAAATGTCTTCAGTCACTCAAATCCTGATGCTTATTCTCACAGAGGTAAAGTGGACCTCTTAGGAACTAAAAATTACATGTGGTAAAGTGAAAGCACTACTAAACTCCCTCAAGAGTTCGTTAACAACAGTGCTGTGCCAGTCAGTTGCTCCACACTCATTTAAGCAGTGAAGGCAGCCAGGAGAAAAGTGACATGGGCTCGTTGAATTGAATTTTAACACTTCAGGCTTCTTAACAGATTCTTTTTTTGCCCTACAGCAAAACAACGTGTCCTCTTCGTAGAGAAGAAGAAAATCCGCTCTATGTGAACAATGACTGGACTTGATTTTTACATGGGGAGAGGATGATCTTGGGGGTGAACGGGGTGAATGCTGATTCAGAAAGCCAGCAACATGGGCTGAAAAGAAAGGAAATGAACTGGGATCACCATCTCCTGTGATTTCAAGACCATTGTGAATAAAACAATGTAGAGAGAGAAAATTCTTAATGTCTGGACATAGATCATCACAGTAACATTTATTTATCTTTTGAGTTATTTTTACAGTACTCAATTAAAAAAAATTAAATAGTAAATCCCATTGTCAGTGTTTTCCATTGTGAAAGAGGCTGTAATCTTCAAAGGAACTATTGTTTTATAAAGCAATAAAAATTAACATTTTCCACAGCAGGAATTCAATGGCAGGATTGCAAGTTTTTCTAACCTACCAGCCACAGATGTGACAGCAGTGACCACAAGCTGGTGTCATTCCTTGGAGGGGTAATGTTGCACCAGCTCCTTCTGAGGAAAGAAGCAATGGGAACCTTGTCAAAAAAAGAGTTTTTGGATAAGCTGAGACCATGGCTAAAAGGGCTATATTATTTTCAGCCTGGTTAGAATGGATATTTCACTCCTAGGTTCTTGTCAAACATGCAGAAAGCAGACAAAGTACTCTGATGTTTTTGGAAGGTTTTCTTCTTTAATTAGCTTGCCTATGTGTAGAGCAATATGGCTAGAAAGATTTTTCAAAGCATACCTCAGCAGCACTCCTGTCCTGGGAAGCGCAGTGCAGCGTCTGAGGCAAGCAGTCATAGAGGAGCCTGGGCTCAATGGACGGTGCTTTGTTGTGAGCCAAATGCTGGCCTTGGTGTCTGCAGCTGAGGACAAATTGCAGTCTCAACGCTAACACTGCTGCTTCATGTGCTGCCATTGCACATCAGAAGTTCTGGTAAAATCAGTGAAAATACTGCCAGGAGCCCAATACCTTCCAGGTGTTTCGCTGTAAACTTCATGTAGTTCAGTATAGTGCATTGTGTGTGAGGGCCACAAACCTAATGGCTGTGTGGGGCCAGAGAGACCTGCTGTGCTGTGTTTCAAAGACCCACCACCTCCACCCCATCCTATTGCTGTAGAAGAGGAACACAGGATTCCTGAAATAAGAACCAAAGAGACCTTTGCATTTCCAGTCAGCAGAGGAGAACCTCAGTGCAGCCAGGAGAATAATGGCATCTGGTATGAGATAAAATCAGTACAGCTAGCTAGACAATCAATTAGAAAAGGTCCTGAGGCAAGTCCTTCCTGTAAGGATATGAAGATTGTGTCCCCGATGCCTGGACGCTCAATGATGCAACGCAGTTAGACTTCCTGATCATTTCCTCCATGGATAACTTGGGATAGTAAGCCAGGTAGAAGGCCAGTGCTCCCACAAAACTGTCTCCAGCTCCCTAGAATAAAATAACAAACAAGCTTAAATGTATTTGCACAGGGAAACAATTCAGATGCCTTTACCGGAAAGACAGAAGTTACAGCACTGATTGCAGAAGTCAGGAAATTGTTCATGAGTGGAGCTCAATTTACTTTTCTATGCCTAGGAAATTCTGCAGAGTTAAACTAATGCCACAACACTACCCTTGTGCCCAGCTGCTGAGTCAAGGTGCACACTTAAAATATGGCTTAAAACTTAAAGAAAAGTGAGTGTACTACAGTTCAGCAAGATGCTGTTATAAACACTGCTTTTGTAACTTCCTGTTGTTAGAGTGTCTGATTTTGATTTCTCAACCTGAATGTTTCATTAAAGCTATTTTTCTCTCATTTAACTTCTGTTTTTCATAAGAGTCAGTAGTAGAAGGGGCAGAGAAAAGGGGAAAAATAAGCTATGTGGCTTGTGGTGTCTGTAGTGGAACGATACATTTTGATGCTTCCAGAACTTCGATGTTGTTCACTAAAATGTTTCCACTAACAAAGGTCTATGCTGTGTCTGTCACATAAATCACTCTTACTTCTGGGGCAAGCTTTGCCACCTGTACTGAGTTTGATCATGGGGGTGGATGGCAGTGACATTCACCTGGAGCTCTGGCAGCTGTGGCTCTCTTGAGCTACCCATTGTCATTGTCCCCAGGCTGTGCCTTGCCTGCCCCTTGGGAGGCAGGGAGTACCCCTGCATGGCACGGGCATTGGCCGTGCCCTGGCTTGCTCTGACCCTCCTGCCCAGATACCACTAGTTCTGCTTTGGTCAGCATGGAATGACAGCTGTTTGCCTCCCAAGTGCTTTTTAACAATAACTGTTGTTTTGCAATGTTTGGTGCTATGCAGTGTCCCCCACAACTGGCAAAATTTAGCTTGATTGGTTATCATTTTTAACTTGATTTGCCCATTTCAGTCCACAGTGTCCTTTCCCCCTCCTCCCCTAAAACTAGCTTGGTTTTTAAGACCAGACTGATAGCAATTCTTGTTAGTACCATAAAACTGGTCTTAAGATCCCCTTTTTTTACTCGTACTTTTATACCAGTAAAAGCATTACACTGGACATATTACTAGTATCTCATCTAATTCCTGAACCAGCATATGGACTATCTCCCCTGAGGGATTTTGCCTCTGTAGTTGTAATAAATAGGCTCCAACAGTCATGGGACAAGAGCAAAGGCCTGGAAAAACTTAGTTAAAACAGCTGAGCAAAATTTCTAGCAGAAGTTAAGGCTACAAAGTAATTTTCCAATTTTGAGTGCTAGTGGTTCTCGAGTCTTAAACTCCTACTTACCCTAAAATCAGCTGCTTATGATATCATTCTGGCAAAACAATGCCACTTCTACAGAAATGTGTTCATAGCATTACAAGCAGCTGACGAGGCAGAGCAGCGTGGCTACTACAAGGAAACTCTAAAGGGGTGGGTGCAGGATAGGGGTGCCTACCCCGTGCCTGGGCTTTACTTGCCCAGACCTTCCACAGCAGCTGTTTGCATTGGTGTTCCCAGTCAGGAAACTCTGTGCTTAATGCTTGCTTAGCCTGGGGTTTGGATGCTCTCTTTCACTGGGATACAAGGGAGAGCATCGCCTCCATGGCAAGTTAATAAGCAAAGCTCTAGCAGCACCTGTTTCAACAGTTCTGTATTCCTGAATATACCAAGGGCAGGTGAAGGTTTTTATCAATTTCTGTTGGGCCTTTGTGTCCCTTCTGGTTTCCGGAGTGCTCCCACAATGGCAGGTGGAGCAGTAGCCGGTGACCACTAGTTAAGCATTGCCAGTGTCTTTTGTCTGATGCATAATACAAAAATCTCCAGCCCATCTCAGAGTTTGTAATCTAATCAGTGCATGATTAATTATTAAAGCTATTTTGGTGCTGTTGTTACAGACAGAAGTAGAATTTCAGCATGCAGATCTGTTCGGCTGTAGCTCTAGCAGGAAGAATTTGTCATTTTTATTTCAAATATCTCTCATACAATGATCACTGGGAAATGGAAGTGGCCAAATATTTTAATGAGGAGTAGTCACAATACCTGGTGTCAAATAGCATAAGCTATTACTCGACAGCAGCATGGAACAGAATACTGTCTTTTTGATTTTTTTTTAATAATTCCTGCACTGTTGAAGCAAAAAAAAAAAGACTAACCAAATGTCACCCAGGTCTTAGTAAGACAGTGAAATGGAATGCAAGTTCTCCCTGCAATGTTACTGTGCCTCTTTGCTTGTGGGTGACTGAGCTTATGAGACAGTGGTAGATCTCTCATCTAGTGGGGCTGAATAATGATAACTCTAAAAGAAAAAAAACTGGGAGAACAGCAGACTGCCATGCAGAATGGAAAAAGGCCCTCTAGCATTTTTTTGCAAGAGGAAAGATTACAGCATGATTGAAGAGTATACAGAAGAATTTGATGCCAATAAACTTTTGCTGAAATCCTTACTTCCCATGCATAGAGTGAAGCAGCCAGTTTCTCTAAAGCTCAGCTACTACAGACCTCAAGGGTATCATAAATTCAGTTGTTGGTAAGTAACTTGTGGGTAAGTGAGGGGGTTGTTTTCAATACAGGAGCTGCTGCACTGAAAACAGTGTCATGCATCAGATTGATTATGCAGATACCCTGTTCGGCCTTGCTTCTGGTCCATGCAGACATGACTGGTCAAACATGACTTAAAGAGCAATAGCGGAACTGATTCAACTGCAAGGTTAACTGCAGTAAGAACTATTTTTGGCTTACAGAAACAGACCTTCCTTCTTTGGTATTGTGGATTAAACTACATAGGATTTGGTAGATTCAGAGAAGGTTGGCACAGAGCAGTAGAAGGAACAGGCTCACAGTAAAATCAAGATTATCCAAACACTGGAATTGCAAATAGTATTAACTTTACATATAACTTTAGTATTAACTTTACACGTTATAAGAAAAATAATTCTAACCTACTTCACAAAAATAATGAATTTGAAAATGAACAGTAAGGTGCATTTCTTCTGCCCACTGACAAAGTATAAACACAGAGTATGTAATATTTTGCATTCTTCAGTATTTGTCTTCCAGGAATCCTAATACACTACAGACTTCGAGATAATCCTCATATCCTTGAGTGCCTGGAGACAATTCATTCCATAATTATTAAAGTATAAGTTATTTAACCTTTCTGTAAAGGAGGAGACGCTAGTATGAAATAAAATAAAGAACTGGATAAAAAAAGTTGTCTGATATGGCGTGGCTCAATCTAAAATGCAAATGTCATGGTTTTGACTAAGCTTTATGGTTTTGAAGCAGTTTTGAAAACTTATTTATATTCTGTGCCAGTAGTCTGGAAGGTCCTTGTTTTCCTGTGTGTATGGAAAAGGGCTTTTTTTTTTTTCCCTTACAATCCAGCACTGATTGAGATTCTGTGCCTCTAGAGAAGAGAAAACTCATGAAAACACTTCTATTTATACCTTAGCTTTTGTTATTTCTGATTTGTCAGAAGCTAGGTCACAACTTTAGTATAACTATTTTTATATGATGCTGCCCTGAGCAGCTTTTTAAGGAAAGTGCTTTGTAAGTGGAAACTATATTGTTCAACAGTCTTTCCAGCAAGTAAAGCCTTTTTCAATCCATCATGCACAGAATAATAGAATGCATTTCACAATAAGATGACTGGCTCACCAAAAAAATTTGGAAGCCAAAAGGCCAAAAGCTACCATTCACAGAGTGGCAGCAGTTGCACTGTCTTATTCCAGGGCAACCTCTTGCTCAGCCTGTGCCCTCTTGGCCTGTCTTCTTGGGCAAGCGCAATGGTAACCATGTAAGAACAGCAGGGGGCTCTGACTTCCAAAGCCTGACATTGTTACCGAACCTCAGAAAAGTTTTTCTCGTGTGATTTTTCAAGAAGTCACAGTCCATGTGTGCTCTGGGTATTACCATTAAACACATTTTAAGAACATGTTACCCAGGCCTAAAAGGAACACCCTAAAAGGATGTTGGATAACAGTACGAGAGAAATGTTATGCCTGTAATGATAAATTCTTCATTTAGTGAATAAATCCAAACATCAATCCAAAGGCTTGTCAAAAACTGCCTCGTAATGTAGAACCAACAACACTGCTCACAATGATGCTTACAGACTCCTAGGGCACTCACAGCAGTGCACAAATGAACGAAGCATGAGGATTACACTGATTTATTGCAGTCTAAATCCATGGCTATGCAGAGATGCCCAATTCTGTCAAAGGAATTGGGCCTTGGAGAATTCCTGTTTTATTTATAGCACTCCACAACTGTGTGATACTGGATTATGCTAAAGATGTTATCACCCTGTCACATCTGCTGAGCATTCCTTGCTGTACCCCTGCCTACTCTGTACCCTAACTGCAAATTAGCCCTATGTAACACAAAAATAGCTGTCAGCGAAGACACTCATTTTCCATTCCTCCGAAGTGGGGAAAGCCTATGTCTCCCTACAAGAATCCCTGGGCTATGCTTTGATGAAAGGGTACTAGTGGAACTGGAGAAACATTTCCAGCCTTTAAATATATTCAGACACTTGTGCCAAGAGGGTCTATGTCTCACCTATGAGAAAATTTCAGCTGAAATGATCAGGTAGTAAAATATCCTTTGGTGACAGTGTGTGGTGGAGTGATCCTGACTGGATGCCAGGTGTCCATCAAAGCCACTCTGTCACTCCCCTCCTCAGCAGTCACTCCCCTCCTCAGCTGGACAGGGGAGAAAAAACAGAACAAAAGGTTTTGTGGGTTGAAACAAGGGCAGGGAGCAATTACCATCACAGGCAAAATGGACTTGACTTGGGGAAATTAATTTATTACCAATCACATCAGAGTAAGATAATGAGAACTAAAACCAAAACTTAAAACACCTTTCCTCATACCTTCATTCTTCCAAGCTTAACCTCACTTCCAGTTTCTCTACCTCCTCCCCCTGCAGTAGCACAGGTGGACAGGGAATAGAGGCTGCAGTCAGTTCATTCATTCCATGTTGTCTCTGCCTCTCCTTCCTCCTCAGGATAACTCCTCACACTCTTCCCCTACTCCAGCATGGAGTCCCTGTCACAAGAGACAGTACTCCATGAACTTCTCCAATGGCTTCCCACAGGCTACAGTTCTTCATGAACTGCTCTAATGTGGGCCCATTCCCCATGGTTCAGTCCTTCAGGAACAGGCTGCTCCAGTGAAGGACCCCCACAGGGTAGTAAGTCCTGCCAGCAAACCTGCTCCAGCATGGGCTCCTCTCTCCACAGGTTCTACCTGGACTCTGCTCCAGCATGGGCTTCCCATGGGGTCACAGCCTCCTTTGGGCATCCACTTGCTCCAGCATGGGTCTCCTCCATGGGCTGCAGGTGGATCTCTGCTCCTCCATGGACCTCCGTGGGCTGCAGGGGGACAGCCTGCTTCACCATAGTGTGCACCATGGGCTGCAGGGAAATCTCTGCTCCAGCAGCTGCAGTACCTCCCTTCCCTCCTCCACTGCCCTTGGTATCTCACAGATGCTTCTCTCACATATTCTCACTCTCCTCTCCAGTTGTTGTTGCACAGCCGTATTATCCCCCTTCTTAACTATATTGTCCCAGGGGCGCTACCACCATCACCGAAGGGCTCAGCCTTGGCCAGTGGTGGCCAAGATTGGAGCATTGGCTCTATCAGACATGGAGGAAGCTTCTAGCAGCTTCTCACAGAGGTCACCCCTGTAGTCCCCCACTACCAAAACCTTGCCATGCAAACCACATACACAATGGTTGAATCAGTTATAAAGCTCTTTTTTTTTTGTCTGTAAGGTTCTCTTCTCCCTGAAAAAAATCCATGTTTATCCTCTATGTAATACTCCATGTGATGGAGAACGATTTATTTCTGGAAATGCTACTGACGGGGTTTTTTTACATTTGCATTTATTTGTCTGTGGAATACTTTTTTAATTATTTTTTGGAGGTTAATATTTCTCTCCCCACATTTTTCCTTATGTTTCACTGGAGAGGTATTTTGGCAGTTTAAATTAAGACAGTCCTTAAATTAAACTAACTCCACTATCTTGAAACACTCCTGAAATTAAACTAATTTGACTATATTTAAATATTTCCTAAGCTCAAGGCCAAACAAGGATGACTACTCCCACTGTTGCCCAGGGTTGCTGATCCTGTGTGGAAGCACTGCTGTTGTTGTAGGACACCCTACAGATACAGGTGTGGCTCGGCATGGCTGTGCTTACAGGAGCAGACCTTTTGTTACAAACCTCTAAAACATGAAATATTTGAAAATTACAAAAAGATTTTCCACTAACACAGTTGTTCCTGTATCTTTGCATGGAATTTTGAGCCAGAACAAAATGATAAGAAGTCCTTAACATGGTACTACCAAATTTTGCAATAATAAACAAATTAATTTGAATCAAATAGCAGTGTTCACCTTTTTAGGTCTAAGTTAGGATTTTGGTGCTCACTAAAGAACACTGCAAAGCTACTTGGGTTGAAAATAAAGGAAAAGTACTAGGAAAAGCACACTGTACCCCAGACTTTTAGGATCTGGGACCACAAATTCATTACTGTGCTTAATCTGTGCTCTGGTGAGTGTTTGTGCATTCTTGTCACAAAGCAGAACATGTTGCCTAATCCAAAGGAAAATATATAGAGAGAATCATGGTAGTGGGGCTTGTCTGTTCCTTTTTTCTTCCCCTCTGCCTTCCCCACATCCCGAAGATGTCTGATGTGGTTTGCATGCTCGAGACCAAGTCATGGGGAACTGTGATGCTGCTGCCCCACCATACACTCCTTCCTCCCAGCCACGTGCAGAATGGCTGTGCTCAGCCACTGTTTAACAACGGTGGGAGGTGTAAGCTAACACATTTTAATTTGCATTCCCTGTAGGTTGACAGTGCACTCCTAATTCCAGTGATTCAGACTGCAGTTTCATAATAGGTTTAAGCCAATCCATGGTTATGCTGTTGCTGAAAGGCTCCATCCCCACTCATGTTTTTACCTTTGTCTTGTTCCCACACCCTCCTCTACATCAGATCTAGCACTCGTGCAGCCAAGCAGTGAGGCAGATCAGTTCTCTGATCCTCCTGAAGACTAAGCCAGCCAACACTGACCAAGAAACAATAGTTTCAGCCCAGATCAGCAAGTTGCTGTATTACCACATGATAGCTAGTCCAAAGCAAATGAGAAAGAGGTTAGAAACACTCCTTTCAGCCTGATCTTGGATCAGCTTGAGCCAACTGTGAAACCTCACCCTTGGTCAACACCAGGCAATTCATTAACTCAATTGTATATCCAAATCCTAATACTCTGGCTCCTTGTTCACACAGGGAAAGCTGCCTGTTCCACTCTCCCTCCCTGTACCCTGTGGGCTCAGACTAGAGGAATGAGAGAATGAATATACTTCTTTTCTATCTTTACTAGACTCTGTTCTGGGAAGGAGCAATCCCTGACTTTCTTGCATTTATCTTGCAATGAACTTGCACAGCATGAATGGGGAAAATTTCCTACTGACTTACTCAAGCTGAACAAGGGCAGCATATCATCTGGTCCTTCACATGTCCTGAGAACTTAGAGGTAACTAAACTACACCCAACTGCAGACTATCAGTTGAGAAACACCAAAACCAAAGGACACCACACAATGCTTCACATCAGCCATCAGGAATTTTTACCCACTTCCTGACATATTTCCTGATGGTTCATTAACAGTGATTAATCAGCCTGACCGTTACCCCCCTGCATTCCTGAGAGATTAATCTCAATACAAGGCCTCCTGCATGCAATTTCTTTCCTTTCTGAAACATCCTACTACATTAAGTTATGTATTGTTTCTAAAAAGGTCAGTGACAAGCATTACAGATGCATGAACTCCCTCCCCTGAAACATTTGATTTGTGGTGAATGCTGGAAATAAAACATACAACATTCACAAATCTGCAATTTTTAATTTGTATATCTAAAAAGCACAGATGAAAGTATCTGCTTTACATTTCAAAGCCCCTATGCAGCATCTGCTTTGAAGGCAGGTAATAGTGCTCTCATTTCACATGATGGGAAATGAACCCAACTTAAGATCAAGGGTGTTAAGAACACCCACTTTGAGACATCTGTGGGCTGAATCCAGAGCTCCAGCTCCTTCATGGATGAACAGGATTCACATGAGTTACCCATCCTTTGAAAGTGAGGCACACCCCTGGGACCCTCAACACTGAGATATGCAAAATTAGTAAGTGGACCTCCACAGCTCTGCTGGACTCTCAAACAGGATCAGAACAAAGTAGCTCTCATGTCACTATTTACAAGAAAAATATTGCAAGCTGTCCATGAGGTGATAGCTGTCTCTCAGTGCACACTGAAGAAATCTGGGAAGAGGTGCAGGAGAGCTATGTTCTGATGGGTAGTAATATTCCAGTGTGCTGCTCAGCACTGAGGAACAAAGTTATTCTGTGTTATAAACTGTTAGTCTGACCCCAGAAAGTCAACAAAGTATTCACCCACAGGGAGCACTCTGTTTTTCTGAATCATCGAAACAATTCAGTGTGATGATGCTCATATAAACTCCTTTCAACTCCAGATAGCATTAAAGAGAGGTGACGAATTTATTTCTTTCTTACACAACTGAGTAAGAGCACTGAACCAGGAATTCCACATGTCGTTCTGAAAACAATGGTTCCATGTTGCTGAACCTGTGAGATTCCCGTCAACCAAACAGTTCACCACTACTCTGAGTTCTACACTACCAGAGCAAGGAATATTTCAATTTGGGATACATTCCTCTGTAAATTTTCTGTTTAAGTTTCGATTAGCTTTTGCCTCCGTACCTGCCTCTTCACTGTTTTACACTTGAACTATGTTCTTTCATTTGATCTGAAAGTTCATACCTCACAGAGAAACTCAGAAACAGCAGAGGAAACCCTCCACATCTGGGTTTTGGGTTTTTTGCTGGAGTATATGCAAAAAAATCATATGACACACAAAACACAGTACTAGAAAACTCACATTACACTTCAGCTGAACACAAAACCCTCCAGTTGCACTCTTGCACACTGTGTCAACAACAGGGAAGCATGTTGACATCACCACTAACAGATACAAGATGGACTTTCAGTTGAACACGCTACAGGGGCTGTATCTACCTTTCCCAGAGTTTGAACTTGCAAGAGTCACGGCTGAGGCCTGGCACTAAACATAGCAGTTCCTCAGAAGGTTGATTTGTACTTCTCAGACTGGTTTATCAAGCCCCAAAAACATGCAGCTACTTTCCTACTCTAATCAAAAGCTTCACTTATTTCCTTGAGCAATACTTCACTCCTTTCACTACTCATGTCACACTTGGACCTAACTGTGATTTTGTCCTCATGCTTACGTGTTAATTCACAAATTTCATTTAATGAACAAATGAAATTAGAGCTGAAGCTCTGGCCAGAATACATCGCTGTATTTTGATAGTACACTGCAAATTCTGGCAGTGAGCTTCCCTTCCAAACAATGAGCTCCACATCCAGGAGAGATCCAGGAGAGGCTAAATTGTCACCAACTGTGTCACCAATTATCATGTATGAGGTTGACATGGCTTTAGGACCCCATAATCTTAACAGCCAAGTAACAAGATGGAAATCTCTGAGCTGGGCAATTTCACTAGCCACATGTGGTTTTTTTTTTCTCTCAGACTGAAAATGCCAAACAATTCTTAGTGATCCCATCTAATCTGACGAGAAGCACTCAGAATGACACAACTGCCATCTCGCCTGGAATTGATCAAAAAAACATTCTTTTTTTGCACGAAAGCTCCATATGCTCGAGTGCCTCTTTCAAAACCACAGTATCTAGCCTTTTTTGGCTGGCCACTGTTTCTGCCTACCTCTGAACTACACATCCTGGAAGGAAAAAAACTACCAAACTTCAGGAGTGTTTTTGTCTGAGCTCACCCTAGCTTTGTCCTCTTGCCAGCTCCCTGCAATCTTTTTCCAACTCAGTTTGTACAATCATTTCAGTGAGTACTCAAGCTGTATCTCCCCTCTTGAAGTTTGGTTAGATGTGATTTACAAGCCAGAACTGCTTCTCTGCTACCCACTCATTCCATTGTCCTTCACCTGTGAGGCAGGAATGTGGAAAACCAGGCTCCCACACCTCAGTCATGGTCTTCAGCAGTAGGTGAGCACCAAGGCACTGCTTCTGACAGAAAGGTATTGTCTGTGGGATTTCCTCTAAAATGGATCTTTCCACAGAACACACTGCCTGCTTAATGATTTCAGTAACAAAATCATAGACAACAGCAATGAGGCATGAGCTTCTAGAGACTTTCCTTACTTTTTTCCTGTATTTCTGTGTCTATTCGTGCTTTGAAAGGAATAAAACAAATACTCCTTACAGCCATTTGGGCAGTTGACAAGCATTGCTGCCAGAATTTGGGAATCTGCTTTTCTGCAGCTGAGTTGTTCTAGAATAGCTGTCTTTATGTCTGCATGTCCATCTCTACACACACAGACACAAGACAAAACCTTGACTAAAGTGACAAGATCATCACACTCAGCTACAAACAGGCTATTAAAGACACCCCTATAGGTTACTGCTATCAATCACCAAAACTTAACGGCTTTAGCTTCCTTCCATTTCTCTAGTGAAAGCTGTAAAATATAGTCTGTCAATGGGAGAGGCTACTAAAGACTAATTCCTTTATTCCTGATAAGAAATACAACTTCTGGCATTTTCTGTGGTTAGAATTTGCAAAAGCAAGAAGCCCGATTTCCCCACTATTCTCATTTCTCTGTTCTTGTTCTTTAGAAAACCTAATTATGCAATATCACCAATCCAACTCAAACCTTTCTGGTTTCTGTAGTGACCAGAATTACTTGGCAATGAAAACTTTATTGTGGGAAATCAGGAAATCTGATATTGTTCAATATCAATGTTACTGCAATTGGCATTTCTAGGCAACTAGGTAGGCAAGGGGCTCCAGAGCCAGGTTTTCCTTCTTTCTCATCATAGCCAGAACTGATGTGAAGAAACTGAGAAGAATAAGTTATCTTCCACAACAGCCCAGATGATACCTGAGAAAAGGAGGCATTTGTAAGCTAACCATTTTTTCCCAGAGGGAAAAAATTATGAGGAGTTTGGCCAAGAATATGCTGCACTATTACACAGCAGATCACATTTGCAACTTCCTACGGCTGAGGCCAGAAAAAGATACTTGGGAAGGTGACGCTCTGGATGTGCCAGAAGCGCCAGCTTCCACTAGCTATTTTTAACTGCAGGAATTTAATTAAAAGGATGGCTGCACACAGTTGGTCTTCCTTCCTCTGCATCCTTTGTGCAACTTAGAAATACCAGAGTGCTAGGTACTATTACAACTGGCCTTGTGTGCATGCATTGGTGGACCAGTATGTGCTCCAAAACAGAGTGAGTTACATACCAGGACTGAACATCCTCTTGGAGTAGAGCCTGTGCTGGCTTCATCATGAACCCAAGGGGAGGAATGCACAAATCAAGAAAGGGAACACAACACATTTTGCTGCAGGGATTTTGACTTGCATTGCAAGCCACACTTAGCTGAAGAGAAGAAATAAAAGGGTAATTTCCTACTTTGCTCTTAACCTGTATAAATTATACATTATTTCATTCAGAAGTGAGATGGCACAAAGCTTCAAGATTTCTGAACTCAGCTTCCCTAAACCTCATCAGAATGTAATCTCAGATGCAGATGTAGGATGCTGTATCCTTCACGTGTTCTGGCCCCCAAACAAAATACTGGAGTTGCTGCATAAATGTTGCCAGCATCTCTACCATTTTATGTCCAGATCAATCAACTGGGTTAATTCCCAAACTGGAATATCTCTCAGTATGCCAGTAGTGGAGCCAAAGTGCTTGTCCTCATAGCGTATTTCCTTAAACTCCTTACGGCCTCTTCAGGAAGCATCCAACGCAAAGCAACTCTGCATTGCTATGTACTTTCTCATGTATGTGGATATCTATGATGTTCTAAAAATGTTCTAAAAATGAGACAGCTGATAGTCCGAGAAAAATTTTCCTTCAGTCCTAATTTTTTTTAAGAGAAAAATAAAAAAAGTAGCTATGGTAAAACAAGGGAAGCAGGTTCACTTGCCACTGACAAGACAATCACTGTATGCTTTTTTTTCCTTTCTATAAAACAGCAGTATGAACAGTATTTCACCTTATGTTGTAAGTACCGAAGTAGTAAATAATCCAAAGTGTCCAGCAACTTTTTGTGTATGTATACATATATATAGAATGAAGCTGTAGGACAAAATGTCATAACCTTTTACTGATCTTGTGTAGCAAAAACAAACAACTCTCGGTATCACTAAAGTAACTGAAACAGAAATTCAGTTTTAGCATGAGGTTTTTGTTGCCTGGCACTCTAAAACTTACAGGAGGCTTAGAAAACTAAATATTGGCTTTAATCTTCTTTTTATAGTATGTCTTCATTAAGTACCCCTTGTAATTTTATGCAGTTTGTGGCAAATGCTAATACTGCTTTGGGCCCACTTCTCCCTGTCAGCAGTATCTCAGTTAAATTATGCATTTCCATCTGGAAAGAAACTGTACAGGACTGTAGGCTCTCTTCCACTTAGAGTCAGGAATGGAAAGGGATTTAATTAGATGCTCCGTGGTTGAGAAAAGGACTAGAGCAAAGCCTGGGTGGTCCGTGGAATCTTCCACTGGAAAACAAGGCTGCAAATTGTTCTGTACAAGCCTGCTTCTGTTTGCTCATTTTGTTTACATTGTTTGTTCTTACAGATTAAAATAGACAGTTACTAGGCAGATAAACAATGTTTCCTTCCATGACAATGTTGTCTAGAAGTTAAGAGAGTAGCATGGGACAATTTATGCCTGTGCTTCATTTTTGGCTGCATCACCCCAGCTCCCTATACAACTTGGAGCAGGATATTTTTAGCTTGTGCTTCAGTGTACCAAATCGCTAACATTTTGGTTCATTTTTCCTATTTGTAAAAGAAGGATAATATAGCTTTCTGCTTTCCAGAGGGAAAGAGGGTGCATCCAGCTTGCTCCACTTGTTCTCAGTTGATGGCTAATGCAGAGGGATGCAACTCTTTCAGTCCCCCTTGTCACTGGATACCTGAATACCCTTAGGCCACTGACCAAGCCTTCAAAAACTGGAGTGTCTTTAGAAGGCCTGAATCAGAAATAGAAACTTGTGAGGAGCCAAGCAAGTCCCATCTAGACTTAACTGTGAGTCAACTCAAATGCAGTGATTTCAGTCATGTGCTCTTTCGCAGTTCAGCTGAACTTCAGAACATAATAAATGCAGCTTTAAATAGATTTACAGTGCAGATCGCTGATTGGAGTGCCTGGCAGATTAACTTATTCCTCATGGTTTTTCTGTTCCAAAATTCAATGGATTCCATATTTGCAAAAGAGAGAATGCAGAAGGCAAGCCAGAAAGTGGGCTATGACTGGAACTAAACTTATTTATTAACCTATTTGGGTTGCATGTTAAAGAAAGGAAGCCATTATGCTGTCGGTTTGTGAGATGTTAATGGGAGTTCTGGGCATAATTACTCTGTGTTGGTGTGTGAATAAACTCCACTGATAAATAAGCTGTTTGCCCGATAGTAACTTCTTCTCTTTCCTTGAAAAAGAAAGGGAAGATGAGGAAAAAAAAAAAAGAAGAAAAAGAAAAGAAAAAAGGAAAAATAAACAAAAAAAAAGGAAAATAAAAAGAGAAAGAAAAAGAGAAAAAGAAAAACAGAAAGAGAAGAAAGAGGAAAAAAGAAAAAGAAAAAGAGAAAAAGAAAAAGAAAAACAGAAAGATAAAAAAGAGGAAAAAAGAAAAAGAAAAAATAGAAAGAGAAAAGAAAAAGAAAAAAGAAAGAGGAAAAGAAAAAGTAAAGGAAAAAAAGGCTAGGTGTTAGGGTAAGGGAAAAAGAAAAAAAGAAAATGCTTGTGGTCATTTTACTCCTTGGTACATCTTTGGGTAGGAAAAGGTTAAACACTCAACAACATTTTTCTTTTCTTAGCAAGTTAGAGAACTGTACATCAGACACTTTGTCTGCCAAATGCTTCATTTACTACCAGCTGCATTTTTACTTTGTTGAGAGATAGCTGAAATAAAATCACTGTTCTTTGTGCAAACGGCATGCTAAATAATGTACGGCTACAAGATTATTAAATAGCAAAGGCATTTGATAATATTAGAGTCAACCACAAGTCCCACTTCTGCTGATGCACAGAATTTTGAGTAATTAGTCATTGCGCAGAGTGTTGTATTTATATCCCCCTGAGCCTCAGACGTTAGGCCACAAAGTCAGGAGACAAAGAATTGCTGTTATTAGGAGGACTGTTTTGGATTTATTTATATTCTAAGGCTTTATTTCAGTGTCCACTTCACTCCTCTGGCTCAGCCTTCTTCCAAACCAGAAGATACAGCTAAGTCAGAGAATTTTTAGTGTAAACCATATTTTTATAGACAAGACCTCTCAACTTCAAGCAGAAGCACTTCAATGAGTTTGCAAAGCCCCCAAAGAAGCACAACTGGCCTGAGGTTATGTGACAAGCCTGGGAAAAAGGCCTCCCAGGTTCTGTTCTGATGTCTAACAGACTTCTCATGGCTTATATGCAACACATTAATAGCAGCTCCAATTTATGGACAGATAAATTGGGATACAAAGAAGACAAGTAACTCTCCCAAGGATTTACAGCTAGTCTTTTGCAAAGCCCTAGAACTCTTACTCAGTCCTTTGTTCAAATTGCTAAACCGCACTGCCTTCTTTAGACCACAATTGCTGCACAGGCCTGAATACTGTGACATATCTAAAATTATATAGCTATACACTTATATGAGGCTTTATTAAAATAAAGGTTGTGTAACATCTTCAGAGTTCAATACAAAGCTTCTCAGTGAGCAGTATACTGCTTAAAGACAGCCTGCATAATTCTCTCCCCTAGTAAAACAGATCTAATATATTGTAATAAGAATTCTGAGGGAAACAACAAGATTTTAACACAAAACATCTGATGACAATTCATATTGTAACAACAAACTTCTCTTTTGCAAAACTGACATTAAAAAATAATGGTAACATTTATGATTATGACAAATAGTATCATGTGTCTCTGAGAATATTGTAGAGTGAAAGACTATAAAGAATAAATCATACGGTCATGTCAAATTTCAGGCATAACTGAGTAGATTAAATTTTCAATTTTTATCCTGTCTCCTCAATGAGTCTCATGTTTATAAGCATGGCACCTCAACCTGTGATCTCTTTAGCCTCCCTCAGCAGGTTGTGCACTCTCTATATCCAAAAAGTACAACCAAAAAATGCTGGTAATATAAGACATTATATGGTAAATTTAATAGTTTTGCTTAGAAATACTGCAAGGTTAAACATTCTGGGTTTCCATGGGATTTAAAAGGGAGACCATGGACTTGCTGTGATTAGTAAGGGCATCACTGTATAAAGTGATTCCAAATTTTTATTTAAATATTGTGTGCCCAAGTGCATCCATTTGCCTTTCCAGAAAATACATCCATGCCCAAGCCAGATATGCAGATGCCTGATTTCCTGATTGTGAGTGTTCTAATGCAGGACTTTTGTGCACATAATATTAGTATGTGTAAACCTAGAGGTCAATGACAAATTGATGAAGAGATCTTAAGTAGAGCAACCATACTAAGCATTTAGAAGACCAGTTGCAACAAAAATTAGAAAGCCACCCTAACTGATGCAAGTAATATATTCAGTATCTTCATGCAAGCTGGACTCTGGAGCAAAACAGATGTTACAAAAACTAACCCTAGATTACCTCCCTCCTCGAAGTGATCTCCATGATGTAACCTGGAAACAGGGAGTCACAGCAGGGCAGGTCTGTCTTGCTTAGTCAGAGAACTACCCATTTTCCACTAATGCCCCCACACAGGAGAGATTCTGCCAGTGCCATCTCCCTGATTGAAAGATCCTAGATAGGACACCCCACCTTCAACTGCAAGGAGCAACCACGGAGCAATGCCCCAGAGCCAGCAGACACGTTCCAGCCTGCCACAGCCACTGACCACTGGAATGCCCCACTTCCAGAGGAGGCCTGGCACAGATGACCCTTTAAATTCCACATCCCAAGTTCCAGACCTAGAGCTTCAGAGAGCCCGAATGCCTCTGTGAAGCCCACCTGCATATACCAAGCCCTAGGCAGTACCTCAGTGGCTTGACTAAGTCACCAGCCGTCACTTGAAGTACTCAGCTTCATATGATCCCATAGTGCTTTTTTGCAAAATAGAAGGGAACTAATCTCAGTGCTGGCCGAATTCCAGCTTTCAGTAATTACATTCTTCTGACAAATTTTTCCTTGGCAGTTTCAATGGAATATAATTAGTAAATGTAAATAGATGTAAATAGTGCTGTAAATTACACTTTGCGTGACTGTCAGAAGCAGAGGGGGAGAGTGAGGGTGAAGGGGCAAAAAGAGCAGAGCTTCTTTTTCCGATATGGATGGTGTTGTGGGCTTCTCTCTCATCAGATTGTATGTCACCAAGATGGTGTGTTCAGGGCTACTGCAGCAGGATCATCATGTGGTTCTTCACACAGACCACTCACTTCACCTCAAGTACCATTTTGACATGTTGGTGTTCAGTCATGTCCCACAGCTGTTTGTGAGCAGCTGCCGTGTTCCACCTCAGCTGTGCTTCTGCTTCAGCAGCAGGCAAACTACTACACACACACACACACACACACACACACACACTCTCGCAACTGCAAAATGAGTGCATATGATATTATTGTTTTCTATGAAATGCTTATCAAATTTGTGAATGGTTTGTGAAACCTTCTGCTACCAACAGAAAAAGTGTCATATAAATGGAATTATATAATTATCCTTCACTGCTATTTTAATGCAGCTTCATGTAGTAGTTTCACCTAGAGTGGAAATAGCTTCTTTCTAAAATAAAGTAACTGTGTATACTTAATGTAGTCAAGTACATTTCAAAGAAACTATTTAAAGTAATGAAAATAGATTATAATCACACCCTGTCTTATATTTGTACATTGTTATGTCTTAAATGTCTCATGTACATAATCTGTTTCAAATACCAGTTGTTAGTGGGCTTAATTAGATCTTTCTGTCATACAGAAAATTTGACGATGATTTTTCAACAATTCACGTATTTTTCTGTTTATTCAAAATTTGCATATAGAAAGTAGCTAGCAGAAACTAGTAAAATGAAGGGAAAGCTAATTTTCTTAACAAAAGCTTGTTGCACCATTTAGCTATAACAGGAGAAACAGATGTTTCAGCTTTACAATACCACATCTTGCAAAACTTCCCTCTGAACGACTATTCGTGCTCTGCATGTTTTGGACTGTGTATGGAGAGCTCTGCTAACAGTCATGGGAAGCATTGCATACATTACTAAAGCCCACATAAAGATAATTAGTGCTAAAAAAAAGGAATCAACAGGCTTTTTTTTTCCTCCTTTATAGTATTGATTTGGTGTGGGTGAAAAATGCCAGATTTTCAATCTCGAAGATTCATGTTCCACCACAGAGCGGGAGATGGAGCCAGCTTTTCCCCATGTTCTGCCAATAAACGCTTAGGTTAACCATCTCAGGGACTAGAAATGAGCCAGGCTCTATGGTCTATCAACCCTTAGTATCTCTGAACCTGTGAACACGGAGAATGGGGACCGCACAGATTGGAACAAGGACCTCAAATCTTTAAGCTTTGTGGCTGTACCTACCCAAGTATTTTCTTGTTTCAAAATTGCTGCAGATGACAGAAATTACTAGGATTCAGTATTGAAGTTGCACTGCTGCAGAGAGGACTCTGGGCAGTGGTAGCAACTATGGAAAAATTTGTACGGTGAAAGAAACCTTTGAAGCTCATTTTGTATCTTACAGGAATATCTTGTAAATGGCAAATTCTGTTTTAATACAGACTGTTTTAATTTCATTTCTGTAACCTTTTCCAAATTCTATGATGGGGTATACACATCATTTAACTCTTTGTCTGGCAGTAAAAAACTGCAGATCTAAACAGTATCAATATGGATACAGGCACGTAAACACATGTGATTGTGCCTGGTCTTTCGAGACGCTAAAGTCAGAGCAGTTTAAGGTAGCAACTTATTTTTTAGTATCAAATGGCACACTAAGAGCATATACATGAACAACCCTGAATACTCTGTGGATAAGTAGCTACTTGGTAATCCATTTTACATCTTGATCCTTCCCCTGGGGAAGGATCTACTGCAGACATACCTCTGAAGAGAGTAACACATCTTACTAGAGTGTTTAGCATTTATTTTAAATAATAGAGCTACCCAGGTTAGTTGAAGATGAGATTATTTTGCTTAGTGTTTGTAAGGGGTGCTTTAAAACCACTTGCTTTCATGCAAAGTGATAATCAGGCTAAGCACTGTAAGACTTTCATAATGGAAGGCCAACACATACTTTTTTCATTCAGTCTGCAAGAATAAACTGAGCACAGCTGTTTTACTGAAAACAGCCCACTGGTATTTAAGCGGATTAACAAAATTAACTGTGAAAATCCTCTGCTATCTGAAAGCCAGTAACCTGTTGGCCACAAGGAGGCAGGGCAAGGATTTAGTACACTCAAAGAAAATGCTTTTATTTAAAGAAAAATAAAAAAGAAAAAAGGGCATTAAATTAGTTCAGTCATGAAACTGAACTTCTAGGCAAGATAAAAAGCACTTTTCATGCACAGTGTGTGGTTTCGGTATTGCTGTTTTATTCCAAGAGCAGCAAATATCTTAAAATATCAAACAATAGCTGATCTGGCAGCAATTTTCTTCTTTTGAAGAGCAGATCACTCATGTTACTTCTTCATCACTTCTTTGTGATGTAGAAAAAAACTCTAACACTAAGCTTTGATAGCAGTAGTGCATTTACAAACTCAAAGCAAGAAGCCGTGCTGCCAGGTTCACAAGGTGTTGCTCCCAAGCTAACAAATCCTGCCTTTGGGCAGCTTTGGGAGCTATGCATTTCACTCCCTTGGCACAATTTTAGGCTAAAAGCAAGCAGAGGCTGTTTGGCATCTGTAGTGCCCTACCAAAAACATTATGCACAGTACAATACAGTGATGCCTTCCTCCCTTAACTAAAACTTTAAGACATTCCAAAATCAGCACTAACCCAAGGTCAAACTTCTAAATGACAAAAGCGCAAAAGAGGAAAATAAAGCCAAAGTATCTCTGTCTCAGAGTAAAATTGAAAAATATTATATTTAACAATGAAACATTTTCCATCAGTATTACAGTTCAAATCTATGGGTGATCTTCTGGTTTAGATGAAGTGACTTTACTCTTGGCTCTGCCACCAAATGCTACTGACCTAGGTAATTTCAATCCCCTATGCCTCTGTTTTCTCATCTTTTAAGCAGTTGCCTTTCTTCTTTGTGAATCACTGTGAGGTCCATGGATAAAAAACATGCTACAAGAACTAGTTATTATTAATTCAATTCAGATATGGAATGCAGCAGATGGTAAAAGCTCCAGGATTTTAATGAACTATTGTAACAGAACATATGTAATATGACGTTATTATAACAGGCATTTAAATGTATAGTTAGTACATACAACGTGACCTGCTCTGCTCTCAGTAACTCCACTGGAATTATTTTGGATTTATGTCAGATAATACTAGGAACACAAAATAGCCCCATATGTGCAATGTGGTAAGGTTTTCATAGCAATGTTATCTTAACTATTGCCTGTCCTGGTTTTATCTGTATCTATCATTTTATTCTGAGCAGGAAGTAAAAAAAAGTACCTAGTGTCAAAGACCAAAATGCCTATGACCAAGTATCCTTTACCTATCATGACAAAATAGTCATCATGAGGGAGCAAGAACTTTGGGGACTTTTTTCCACTATATTTTGTAAAAATTATGTCTTTAATCACCTTATGCTAGACTTGGTAAAGCAATTCATGCTTTGTCAGAAGAGCCAAACATTCAGGTTCAGACTGTGAGTAGTATTTCTTTTCTCCCACAGTGTTCGAGTTCTGGACAAGATGAATTATATGACTGGGAAAGGTGAAAAAACAGGATTGCAGCTGAAGCCACTGGCATCAGACATTACAGTCAGAGACAGGTACTTTAGTAAAGGAGGAACATGAAGACACCATGAGTATGTATAATAATTTAGCTCATATATAATACAGACTATAAAACTCAAGTGAGCTGGCATTTAATGTATGAGAGGCTGGAAGCAAGATATCAATTTCACATCATAAATTAGCCTTTGTGCTAGTGCCCAAAGATTTGGCTGATTACTCATTGCTTTCCCTTAGTGCTTAAGCAGTCTTTTCCAACGCAAGACAGTTAAACCACAAAAACGTACCGTAGTGTCCACAGCCCTGACCTTCCCAGCAGGAACGTGCTTTGGAATGGGTTCTTCTGCTGATATCATCATGCAGCCTTCTGCTCCAAGAGTAACAATTACGAGCTTACACCCTCTTTCTAACAGCATGTGTCCCACCTTTTCAGCATCTTCAAGGTTGCCAACTGGGATGCCCGTTAAAATTTCTGCCTGGAAAACAACCCACGCAAACAAAAATCGTAATCTGACAGCATTCATTTTTGGACAACAGTTGCATTTGAAAACAGTATTTAATGTATTTTTTAAAATGTGTATTATAGGATGATCATGAAACCACTTTCTACACTATCATTCAGATATGTCTTGCTCCTTGTCTGAAACCAGTACGTACTTCAGGCACAGCAGACTAACAGAGAGCAGCCTAGGCAGAAAGAGACACAGGAGGTATGGGCTCTGTTCCAGCTTCTACAACTCACCTGGCATACAACCCTTAGTAAAATCACATTTCTCCCACATGCCTCAGTTTTTTCATCTGTGAAATGGACACAATGGCACAGTCTTGGCAAAAGCATTTTGTGGTTTAATGTGAGAAATGCTACAAGGCAACTTGGTCACTGTTGTCGAGGGATATTTATCATTAAGTGAGAAACTTTTTAAATACTTTTCAAAATTCTCAGTGTTAAGCTGGAAGGGAAAATTCTCTTCAAGGCAAAAAAAAAGTAATTGCTCAACTTTGACTGCTCTGTTTAGTTTTATATATATTTTTGGATGAGACTAGCTAAAATTTATCTGAAGCCCTCTTTGGGCAAAGGCCCATTAAAAGATTACTATATATTTGTGTTATGGCTACATCCACATCCATGTCTATAAGCTTCTGTCAACTGTGTTGGCTCTGTACAAATATGGTTAAACTCTTCTTCCAACAGATGGTGACCTTAACTCAACTTCTCCCAGTTGGGTCTTAACATTAATCACTTCTAGTTCCATCCGACTAAGAGCAAAATTTCCCCAACATGTGCAATAAAGTCTCCAGAATCAAACATTTTCACCTCTTCATACATTTTCTTGATGGCATAGCTTTGTCAAGGGTCATGCACTTTTTCTCGTCTTGTTAGGGAAGAGAACAAGAACAAAACAGGAGGAACAGGAAGGAAAAATAGTGTTTTCTCAGAAACAGCCTAGCAGGCAGTACTCCTGCATAATACAATATGCTCTCAACTGTAAGTAAATAGACATGCTACATTTTGCTGTCTTTACTCAATTTTGTCCAGCTTGCCTGAGAAAAGGGAAGTCTTACTGTATCTTGCACTACAACGTTGCTGCTGGATCCTGAAGAATGCAGCCTGAAGTATTTTCAGACAACTGCCTTGTAACTGAACACAATTTCCACACTCCTAGGCCTTATTTTCAGTGGAAAACTTACTTTGGAACCTATTCAGCAGCTACTCTCCTGACCTCTGCTGCATGGGCAGCTTGACTTCTTGGGAAACAGCTGCTGAATTATGTCAAACTACCCTCCTCTGCATGACTGAAATTTTAATTCAGTGCACATACTTCTTGATGTAACGAACTGTAAACTACAGTGATTAAACAACTGCTTCATGGAGCACAGGCCATGCCTGTAGTAAGGAGAGGGAGGGCAGACAGCTGGGGACAGGAACTACTACAGCCATCTACAAGCAAACCGCCCCCAGCTGTGAGTCAGCTCCTGCTCACCACTGTCATTTCCTGAGTTTCAGCCTGACCCAGGCAAAAGCAACCACTCAGGCTCTGAAAGGCCAGATTATGCCAACATAACTCCCTATAGTATCACTAGCAGAGTATCTACTGGTTTTAATTTTAAACTTATATGACCAAGTTCTGCAATGCCTACTTAGACAAATGAACAAATGATTTCAAACATTGTTGATCTGATCACTATGAAAGGGAGTGTGGTGTGGCAGGACTTGGTGGGTAAACTTGTGGGCTGCAGGGGCAAGGTGTGGTTGACATGTACACAGAATTTAAAACTACTTTTTTAAAACACACTGATTCCACACAAAAATATAGTAAGCTTTAAATTATAAGAAGGCAACTTAACCTATCCAGTTTTCTCTTTGGCATGTCACCATGCTGCTCAATCTTCTCTCGCAGTATAAACTATGTAAGCAAATTAAACGTATTTCAGTTTTTAAAAGGTTATGAAAATAGTTTAAAATAAGAAAATTTGTTTCAAAAGGTATCTCACAAAACCTTTTGGACATATCTTCTTGCCAGGTTAGCAAGGAGTCAACACACCAGTAATGTTTTTGGAGTAACTAAGGATAGACGATAAATAGTATTAAAATCTATCTATCTATCTATCTATCTATCTATCTATCTATCTATCTATCTATCTATGTATCTATATCTCTATATACACACTCTATTCAAGAATTTAAAGAGTGTGTGTCCCTTCTTGAATTTTGAGATCTCTGGAGCAGGAACTATACATTCCTGTATTCAGAACACCTAGTACATCATGTTACAAGAACTGAAATGTATTAACACAAATCCTGGAATGAAACCGGTGAACTGAATTTTCAGTGTACTTTATGAGGGGCAGTAATTCCAAACATTCTACCTATGTTGCAAAGTCTCCAGATGAAAGTGGATTGGGTTTTGGTAGAGAAACCCAATTTAATATGAGTTTACTTACCTGGTATTTATACTTCTCTAAGCTCATGAACAAGGTAAATGAAGTATTTAAATATAATATTCTTCCTAATGAAATGCACATCCTGTATGCTTAGCATGAAGACTGTACTCCTCTTTCTCCTTTCTATGTCTTAAATCAACAGGATTTTTTTACTTGAGTAGCAAAAGAATTGTTCTGGGACTGATATGTGAAAGGTTTTGCAGAAATCTTTCTTTTCATCTTTACACTGCTTATACCAATAAACAAAATTATTTTGAACAGACAGAATCTGTATAAAAGTAGATCTTCGGCTCCTTGAAACCACTATCATCTAACTCATCTACAGCAGGATGGTAAATCTAAAAAACACTGGAACAAGCTGTAAGAACCATAAAAGCAGCAGAAGCCAGACAGATTCTGTGCCAATAATTAGAGATTGCGGTAAATGTCAACTGATGTTAAATACTGTGGTGAGTTTTTAAGTTCCTCCCCTCAGTAGAATCTTATTTAAAAAACAAACTGTCGTACAATTGAAGGAAATAACTAATGGTTATGTAAAGAAAAAACTAAATAACAATACTAAAACCCCAATGTGGACATTTGCCATAGTACTATACAAAAGAGCAGAAAATTAAGAATTTTATTTTTCTGCAGCTAGTCTCATAAAACTACTCAGTTAAGTGGACCTATTGAAACAAGATGACATTCTACACAACTGCTGTTGGAATAAACCTCTGATGGATATTATATAATTAATCTACAAAGAATTCTCATCATTTTGTTTACAAGAGTTGTAGAAAAATTTAACTAAAGCTTTTAATTTCATTGCTATGAAGGTTCTTGGCCATAGGCCTCACTAATCTTAGTTAACACTCTCTTTTAGACTGTGAAGTCTAGTCACAGTGAGTTGACACAAACCAGAACTGCTACAGAGGAAAAAAAAAAGCTCTGCTTTTTCCCTGCCACTCCTGTCCACATGGCCCATTCTCTTGTGCCAGCACAGCCATTTGTGTGGCCTGGAAACAAGCTGGATTGCAAGGCAGATCTGTGTTAAAATTAACACCACCCCCAATCCCACACCACCCCCAAAAGTCAATCCAAAACAATTAATTTCTTTCAACAGCAATACTAGTTTAAACAGGCTAAGAGTGAGAATGATCCTAGCATATGAACATTTGCCAGTTGTTCCTAGCTGTGGTGCATTTGGGGCAGCCTATGACTTACACAGCCCCTTTCAGAGAGATGTTCTGGATCCCCTGCTTGGCATTCGCAAGACCAACTCTGCAGCATTGTATCCAGTTTCGGGATCTCTGGCACAAGTAAGACACTGACATACCACTGCATTCTACAATGGAAGGCTCTCAAGACAGTCAGAGGACCAGAGACCAGGACATACAAGAACAGGCTGGGAGAAGCAGGCTTGTTCAACCTTAAGAATTCATGGCTAGGGAGAGATCTAATTGCTGTCTGCAGGAATTTATTGGTGGGTAGAGAGAAAATGAAGCCAGAGTCTTCTTGAAGGTGCACAGGGGGGATAGGGCTAGAGACAACGAGCACAAACTGGAATCTGGGAAATTCCAGTATTAGGACAAGCTTTTTCACCACAGGGGTGATGAAACAGTGGAACAGGTGTCCAGAGGTCATGCAGTCTCCAACTTGGGAGATTCAGAACTTGACTGGACAAAGTCCTGAGTAATCTGACCTAAACTGGCCGTGCTTCACCATGGTTTTGGACTAGAGACATCCAGAGGTCTGTTCCTAATCTCTACAATCGTATGATCCTCAGCAAATATAAACGGGTGGAATAACAAGAAATGTAATTCTTCGATGAGCAGTCTATCATTTGGCCTGTTTTTTGTACACCTAGCGCAATAACAACTTTGTAAATGTTGCCAGGTATTGCAGGAAGAGAAATAATAAATAATAACAGGGAAACTGTTCCAGTTTTAAGGCTAATCCATCTAAAACTACATATGATAATTTCAAATATTTTTAATTTCAAATATTTAAACACAGTAAGCCAGTTGGCTACAAACTTGGCTTGTGCCTTAGGAGATTTCTTTGAGAATGACAAAACAAGAACTCAATCTCATTAATTCTAATACATATGAATAGTCCCAAAGAAGAAGTACGACAGATTTAGTGTATAACCAATAGCAAGATCAGGCCACAAGCCAACCTAGTTCCAGTTGTTTCAAATAATAGAATTTTTACATACATAGAGGCAGAAATACTTATTGTACTAGAATAATTAAAAACCAATTGAAATTAATTGGCCTGAAGCTATTCCTTTCCTCCCAGAAGTAACATCTTTCATTTTAGACTAAATATGAGAAATTTCATAGTTTCCAGCAACTGATAAAATTGGATTTAGACAAAGTTGGAATTAAAATATACAGTGAATTTCTGGCAAATTCTATATAATGGTAGAGTAGGAGCTTTCCATTACTTAGAAAAGGCAAATTCAAGAGATACTATGAAATATTTTATTTCTAAGGACCCGGTTTTGTTTTGACTTCTAGAGATACTAATAATATTTTCTTAAAAAAGGTTATCCTTAGGATTAATTTCTCTATACTAATAAGCAGTATCTTAAATGTCCTTATCCCAGACTACAGATATAGTTTTATAAATTTGATATTCTCTGAACCTTGCAAAAGGCAATACTGTCTCTTGATTTTGGACATATTAAAAAAAAATCCTTTACTAATATTTCTACCAAAAAAATGATCTAGCCTCTGGTAATAGATAGTAACATTTAAAAGAAAACAGTAGGAAAGTATCTCTTTTTCTGTATTACTTTTGTACATCTTGCAGCTTTATTTAACAAAATTAGCAATTAACTTAGATTTAGTTGTGCTGCTTTCTACTGTTGAAGCCCCAAAGTATTCTGCTAGCATTTAATTAAATCTTTGATAGGCCTTCTTTAAACTACAGGTCTGATACCCATTTTATATTAGGGAGAAAGGAGTTCCCAGTTCTTGCACTAGAAATAGTTTGACAAACTTATCATTTGCTGCAACAATTTGGGAGTTTTCCTCCTCCTGAAGGGCTCCTCAGTGTTCTTTGAACGGAGAAGCAGCTGTTCTTCAAAATGTTTGAGATCAAATTGAAATCGCTGATGTGCAATGTATTTTGGTTCCTAACCTGCAGGGCTGTGTAACTGCATGAACACACTAAGTAAGAAAAACAACACATGAACTGTATTGACATTGTGGTTTTGCCTACAGCCATCTGCAGCAAGGAATCACACAAATACGTGGGAAAAAAAACGTTAAGGGTTACAAAGAGCTCATCTCACATAGGGTTGTCTCTTTTTCAACATTTATAGATGACTGAAAAGAACAACCATTAGTTTTCACCAAGATGACATAGGATACATATACTTTTCATTAGAAGAATTAAGGGAATGGAGGACTAGCACATTCCTGCACAAACCTCAGGGATTAGACTGTGCTACATCTGGGAATTAACAAACTAGTCTCAACAAGTTTGATCTTTCTGGGAAAAGATAAAACTGAACTACAGGCTAAGCAAAGAAAGAACTGATAACCTTGCAAGATTTGTTCTGACTTTTTTTTGTTCATGAACCACATAAAAAGAAAGTAATATCAGACATAAAGAAAATTGTTATTGCAACAAGCAAGAGTGAAAAGAACAGCTTGCAAAGAGCCTTCTAGACAAACTAATGGTAGATAATTCACTGATAGCATAATTTTGTTTGCTTCTCTCTAGTACAGAAGTCCGTAAGAACAAGCTGTGCTGTTATACCAGATACCACATGTGATTTCATTAAATCCTAAAGCATTTAATGAAGGATGGAGTAAAAAGTGTTGATGTTGTATTTGATATTTGCATGTTTGGGAGCCGATATCCCATGGGTAACACCACAGCTGACGTATTTAAACTTTTATTCCTTGACAAAAGCATTGCAGATCAAACCTCCTGACCTTCATGGCTGTAAATATTAGAAACTTCTGACTCAGCAATAGTTCAGCTAATCACAAGGACTACTCCCTGTTTCTCATCTTTAATAATACAAACACTCCACAATAGTGTATGACATGTCTTACGCTAAATGGCTGGTGTTCTGTTCTACAGCCAACATAATTTCTGTTACAAACAAGCTATTCATATATTATCTGCAAACTATAGGATTTTATAATTTACAAGTAGTTCTTGATGAACAAGAAAGATACAGACATTTTGGTAAAATTGTGATAAATATTTGTAAATTACTAAGAAAGGCAAACCAATCATGAAAAAATCTGTGTAAATTTAATCTTGTCTTAGCACATACATGTGTTAAAAAGAATGTTTTAAAAGTAGTTGAACTAGATAGTGCTAGAGTTCATCTTTAAACCAAAGATGATTTATTAACTATTTAAAATACCTAGTAAAGAAAAATAAGAAATACTTTTTTTTTTCTAGTAGTACCTAAAAATCACCAATAAAAATAAAAGATCCCAAAAGGTGTAAGGCAGGAACATAAATAGGATTTTGTTAAAAAGCAGGCTATTTGAGACTTAGAAATACTAAACAAGAGGTGATGGAGCTGGAACAGAACATCT
>WEIV01001323.1:2851-15171 GCA_013390005.1 Calyptomena viridis | reverse complement strand
AGTTTAGCCATGATGATGATGACATCAGACTGTATATAAATGCAGTATGACTTGTACATTTAGCAACTGTTCTGGCTTTCTCTCTAGAACTGAATTTTACACTTGCTGCTTACACATAAGGACACTCAACTCACAGAGATTCCTTAAATTTCAAAAGCTTTTATTTTGGAAAGTGCTCTCTCTTTGTCACACACCCACAAACACATGCATGTTCACATAAACACATTCAAATATTTATATAGGGTGACATTTAGAGAGTCATTACTGTTGTTGGCTGGATCTTCAGTTTTTAAATAGCTCCCTACACTATATATACCATTTTCATATTTAATATTTTATTTATGAAAATGTTTTTCTAATAATACAATTGGTTTCTTTTCTCGTTCCTAAATGAGCAAATAGAACTGTTTTGTTTTGTCTTCTGTTAGCACCAGATTAAGACTAAAACAGTAGTGGCAGCATTGCCATTCCGATACAAATACAATTTAGCTACACGGAACAGAAACTCCCTCCTCGTGAGGATTTTATTTCTGCCACTTCAAGCACAAAATAATTTTGTTAACAATCCACCAAGACTGCTATTTTGATCTTAACAAGTCTAAAACTCATTATCTGGCTAGAAAACGAAGGGACACCAAACGCTGCATTGATTTTACAATTTCAGAATTTCTTTCCATTGCAGTTTTGTTATCTCATCTGAGAATCTGGAAAGAAAGGTATCTGAAGTGTTTTCATTAAAATCTTGATAAAAAGTGCCCTCATTGTCACCTTGTTCAAACTAATTGTCATAGTGGGCTGTTGAGTGGTTTACTCCTACTTGTGCCTACTGCTGGGAGCCCATTACACTCTAGTTAAAGGTGGCTCCTGGGGGAAAAAAAAAAAACAAACCAGCAACATTTTAAAGCAGCATGAGTTTCAGTTCTATTCCCATTAGAAACACCAGGTGCAGCACACACAAATGTTCTGTCTTCATTGTCTTCATTGTAATTCTTTTGAAATCACCAGTTTTAAGTCCTTAATCAAGCTTATCTTCATTGGCAAGATCTTGAGAACCTGCAAAGGGTTGCAGCCCCATCACCACCACTCTCCTCATTACTCAGTACAGCCTTGTCACCTGAATATGTGCCAGGAGACAGACAGACAGGTGGCATCTCTGCCACCTCCATGTTGTGGTAGAAGTTATCAAATATTCCAGACTGAGTGGGATTAGTCTCTCAGCCATATAGGCACAGCTACATCACACAGCCTGCATGTGCACAGTACCTGGGGAGAATCAAAGCAACAAGCCTTCACCAGCCTTCCACTTCCTTCTCCATGCCCTTCATAAACCCCTAACTGAGAGCTATTTTAAAGAGCAAAGTGAGCGCAGAGTTGCTACTGCACTTTTTGTTGAAATTTTGCTGGTTTTAAATGTAAATGTACTGTTTTTTCATTTATGTGTCCAGGTTTGTACCAAAACCCACTCTGTTTTGCTGAAAGCAAAAAAAAAAAGTTCTCTGTTCTTGACAACAACAAAAGCAGGGGAAAGTGTACTTTTTGTCTCAGTAGTATTTGATTTTGCTGGGAAAAAAACCCATGGGAATTTTGAAAGTACCATTAAGCATATGCACACAGTCTCAAACTGGCACAGGTTATGGCTAACTCCAGTGGGATTTTCCATTAAAAGGAAAATTCAACCTACCTGCAGGTATTTGTAGTAGATGGGAGAAATAATCAAAAAGCAAATGAAACACCAAGTAAGCCACTAGATCTAAAGAGATCCCTAATACTTCACTTCACTAACACTTCTCAGAAATCACTGATTTTGAGCCTAACAGAATCTTAACCACAGGAACCAGATAAGCTCAATTTGTATATTAGCTAAGGATTGAGTGAGGTCTCAAGTTCAGTGAAAGCTTTTCTCATTCAGCCCCTGGAACTGTTGCTTTGTACAGCCCATCACCTTCTCCACCAGTTCTAACCACTAAAGCAAACTTCAGGATTACTTTGCAGAGACTGACTGATGTGAAGATATAGCAAGAGCAAGTATCACACAGAATAGACAACATTGCTTTTTGGGTAAAATCATCTATTTTGTTGGAAGCCTGATTTATTTTGTTATCCTTTAGAAAAAATTGATAGAACACAAAGTTCCAGTACCTCCAGCCTTGAATCATTATTTTGTTTCAACTCATGGTGCTTTAATGGTGCCTATTTCTGTCCCTTCACAGTAAGTGCAATGGGGGGAGTACTTGCAATCTAAAATAATACTAGCAACACATAAATTACACATCTGGTGCCCTATGAAAAGGAGCCTCAGGAGGAGAGTTTAGCAACTAAAATTTCTTCTGCACATGCATCACTTGCCTGTGAGCTGTTATTCTTGTTATTAAGCAGGAATGCAATTTAACAAGCTTCACTAGCAGAAAGAGCTAGAAGTTATCCATCAGTCAATGCCAAATCAATGTCCATCAGTCAATGTATTGGCTGGCATCTTCATGTTGACTGCGAAATGGGTGGATGTAAAACTGAGAGGCCTTGACTGGTTGTTGATGACAAGGGGAAGACAGGAAGTATTAACAGCCCACCTTGGACATAGCCCATGTTAGGTAAGTGCAAGGTAATTGGTGAATTCTCTCCCATGGTTTTAATGTGTCACACGACCTTTTGTCCTTGCCTTTCTGTTCTTTGTTCCTGTGCTGTCCACAATTCAGCAGCAGCCAGGCTTGACTCCAGCTACTCCTTGAGTCAGAGTTTCAGAGAAGAATAAGGAAGGACATGTGCTGTCAGTGAAGCCTAAGATTTCCAGATTCATAAAATTATTTGGATTAGAAGGGGTCTTCAGGATCATCTAGTTCTAACCTCCCCACCGTGGATAGAGACACCACCACCATCAGGTTGCATTTCTTAGAGAAAGTGCAATAGCTTTCACCCATCTCGACTTCTGTAAAGTACTACAAATAGAAATTGTGAAGACAGAAATTAGCACAGGAATCCACCCCTGTAGGTAAGGACCTACCGAAAGCAGAAACAGTGGTAATGAAAAGGAGAACTACGAAGCTGGAGGAAGGCATCCCACCAAAGCAGAGTTCTTCATGGATGAATCCATGCCATCAGTTATAAAGAATGAAAAGAGGAGTTGTTGACAACACAAAGATGGAGGACACTGTCAAAAAGACAACTAGACAACCTTGAGAACTAGTTCAAATATTAAATTATCATGAAAGATAGAAAAACAATGTACAGGATGATGCATTAACTATGACTTATAGGCTGCTATAAAACCAGGTGCTGCCAAAACAAAGAAAAGCAGTCATAGGGATGCATTAACTGAAGTATTTCCAATGGACACGGGCAAATATTAACTGCATTGTATGAGATTTTAGAGAGACCTCATATGTACTGTACTGATAATTGGGTCTCAGATCATTCAGACTGAACTAGTGCAGGATGATGAGGGGAATGAGAAGCTTGTCTTATGAGAGAAGCCTGGGAGAGTGTGATTTGTTTAACTTCCCAGATGAAAGCTGAGGTGGATAGGTTTGCTTTCTATGGAATATGTTAGAAATAAGTGCCAGAACAGCTATTTAAACCATAGAGAAAAAAATGGCAGCAGAACAAAAGGGTATAAACAGGTCATGGATAAATTTAGGCTATAAATTAGAAGTTTTCTAACCAATGTAAAGTGGAGATTCTGGAACAGTCTTGCCACAAGTGCAACAGCACATTAATTGATTTTAAAATAAGAGGATATTTTTCTAAAAAGGAAAGCTATGTCGTGGCTGCCTGCAATAACAGAGGTCAATGGTCAGAAACTCATGCACTCCCTTCCTGTCCTGTGTTCCCATGAATCCTCAGCAGTAATATATATGTAATTTGTATTGTGTCTGGGGACCCATCAAAAGCCTGTGTTCTCCAGGCTGTCTAAACTGCTGATGAAAAATAAGAAGCCATAGCAGCTCTTCTGTGATTTCCCATTTCCCTGGCACTGGCGCTAAGACCCAAAAATGATTCTGCCTCAAAGTTCATACTTTATGCAAAAATTATGCCAGGGAAAAATTCATAGAATCACAGTATCACAAGATAATTCAGGCTGGATGGGACCTTAGGTGGAACTTTTAGCTCAAACCAGGTCTAGCTTTGGTATCAGACCATGTTGTCAGGGGTTTATCCAGTTGGGTCTTGAAAGCCCCCAATATCTTTGGACAACCTGCTTCACTGCTTCACTTCCCTCATGGAGAAAAAGTTTCTCCCCTGTAAGCAGTACAAACCTGTTTGTTTCTGTTTACACCTGTTGACTCTCATCTTCTCACCATGCACTGCCATGAAGAGTCTGGTTCCATCTTCTCAATAACCTCCCCATAGGTACCAAGGGACTTCTTTCAGGTCCCCTCAAAGCCTTTACTTCCTTAGGGTGAACATGACCAGCTCTCTCATCTTGTCCTCATATGGCACATGCTCCAACTCCCAACCATAATGATGCCCCTTCTTCTGCTATTTTAATATTATAAGGTCTCAATAACAACATCCCTGTAATGACCACTCTCTACAAGTACCTCTTATGCAGGTGGCCAAGAGGAGAAACACTGCCAACACCAACAAACACTAAACCAGCCAAATATTTCTCATGCACAAAAGAGGGAAAGACCTACTGCATGTCCCATCCTTCCAAGGATTGTCCTGTAACTCCTATTTCCAGTATCCAAGAGTCCTTCCCCAAAATTCAGCATATCAACATAACCTTGCATTACAAGAAAGGCAAATGTACTGTATGGCACGGTCCCATTCATTTGTGTTTTCCTGTAAAACAGCAAGCATGGAATTGCAATTGAAGTCTTTGAGCAGAGAACAAAGCTAGGAAGACAAACATGGGACTTGGAGGAGATTCATTCTTCAGTTAAGACCCTAATCACCCAATTTTGACACCAGATTTGAAAATAAAAACTCCAGTACTGAATTCAAGATAAACAAAAATCACATTTCTAGATCAAATCAAATAATCCAAAATACTTACCTATTCAGAGGCAGTGAACTCCAGTGATGACATGGTGAGGGATGACATGTCTTTTCAGCAGAAGACACAAACTGCAGTGGCTTTAAAAGTATAAAGGCGGGAACCTGCAAACTTCAACATCTAAAAACATGCAGATTTTCCTTACCTCTGAAATAAAATCTGATAAGCTTCCACAATCACTTAAATACATAAAACAGGAGAAAAAACAATGGATTTGAAACGTCTCATGTCACAGCAGGTGCTGACTACATTGTCCTACCTCAGTTCTTTTCACAAGAGTTCAGCAACTTCTGGTTTAAATATTCCAGCTGTTCTTTTGCTGTTGTTCATTACACCTACAAAAACACTGTCAGCCTTGAAGCATGGTGTCAAACACTAGAGCTAGTTTATGTGGAGAGTGACTAGGAATTTGGAATCCAGAAATGAGACCAGCTCAAGCTGTTCCCTTTCTCCCCTCTCCAAAGGCTACAGCTGCTTCTGTTAGGAATAGCCGGGCTTTGGTGAATATTACAGCTGTGGCACAGATATTGCCATCTGTACAACCACAGGTGGCTGCACAATTAGCCAAGCACATTTCCAGTGTTACACAGAGTCACCTTCCCATTGCCTCTTTTTCCAATGTACATCTGCTTACTGCTACAATTAACTAGAAAAAAAATCTCTTTCTTAGCTAACTGTGTCAGGTTACTTGCACCTATCCCATCATGCAAATACTTGTAGAATACTACCAATGGTGATGCCTTACAAACTCTGAATTAGAAACCAGAATTACTTCAGCACCATCCTTCCTTGTGAAGGTTGAAGTTTGGGAAGTGTTTCTGTTAATAATCATTTTTAGCAATGGTTTGCAATGGAAAGATTAAAAAACTGACATAAAAAATATCACCGTTTAAGGGGACAGTGAAAATAAATCAAAATAAATTCAACATTAAATATTCAGGACTTGTTTGAGTATAAAGATAGAAAGAACTTTATTAGAACAGAAAAATAAAAATATATTATGTATTAAGAACACTCTTATCAATGCAATATAAAACCCGAGAATAGAATTGAATATTCGACGTAATGACAACGCGTAGTCAGAACACAACACAATAATCCTTCTCAATGAGATAACACAAGTTCTTTGGCTTGAAAGAAACAACACTGCGTGCAAGCAGTAAAAAACAGGGGTATGGGGGAAGTTCAGAAGCTACAATGGCTCCTGGTGGTCAGAGGGGGTGCTGGAGGGAGGAGGGGTTTGGTGAAACAGGGGCTCCCCAGGGGAATGGTCCCAGGGAACAGAAAGAGAAAAACAGAGATAGAGAGAGGCTGGATAAGCCTCAAGAGAGAGAGGAGAAGAAACTGAAACTGGCTCCCACCCCACCCCTAGGATTTGGGGACCCGTGTGGGTAGGACTGGGTTTGGGGATTCCGTGAACCCCCATGTGAAGAGGAACTCCAGGATCAGTGTCATGAAGAGAGGGAGAGAGAGAAAGAGACTAGAAGAGCTACCCTCCCCCAAACCTCTGGAACCCATAAAGACCCCAGAAACCAGGAAGAGAAAGAGAGACAGGGGGAGAAGGGCAGGGTAGGTTTTTCTAGCCAAACCAGGAGCCCGTAATGCATGAAAGGATCCGAGATGATGCCAAAGTTCTGCGTTGCTCAGGAAAATAGTCCCCAATGTCCTGGCCTCAGCTGACATGTGGCCCAAGATGGCGTCGTCAAGGTCCTGAACAGCAGCAGATCCTCCTGGCAGTTCGGCACAGCCAAAAGAACATGGCATCTGGGCTGCACCGCTTTTTATACCCTCTGTTCTGGCCCGGCATTCTTTGCATCTCACGCATGCGTGTATGCCCTGTTCCCACACCTTTCTCCACCCCAGGAAGGCATAGACTTATATTGGATTGGTCCATCCTCGCCCCCTACTTCCAGCCCTGTTTGACAGGAAGTCTTCTTGCCCTCCCCCAACCTGGGCACCCCAAACCACCCTACTAACATAGCAGCAGCCCGAAGAACCGCAGCCACAGGGCTTGCACCGTGCTCGCAGCATTCCCAAGCGCTGTGACGATGGAGGGGAGCCATGCACCATAAGAGATGGTGAGCACGTCACAGGACAATTCGGGGGCCAGTGGGGGCTTGGGATGCCATGCCTGACTTTGGTTCTGCATCACCACACTCCCCTGCCCAGGCAAGGGGATGGGGCTGCCCGGGGCACTCCCCACAAAGGCACTGTGAGGCACCAGGCTTGGGGCCATGGGTATTGATGGTGGCGGTCACAGCGAGGGACAGGCGGCTGTAGGTGTCCTGGAGGCTAGTGCCAAGCTGGGCTCAGTGAGGATGGAAGAGGGCTGCACGCACCGTGAGGGCATGGCGAGTGTGGATGGGCTGCGGCACGCCCTTACAATGCGCTGGGGCTCAGCCCCATGCAAGTGGTGGCCCCGCATGGCGCCGAGGATGGGACGGGTCCCAGGCGTCCCGTCGCCAGGCTGGAAGCGGTAATGGGGCATCCCCCTCCCCTCTCTGGGAAAACACAGCACTGCACAGGGACAGCAATCCCCATTATTAACGGGGAGCGGGGCCACCGCAGGACAGCCTTGCCCCCATGGGAATGCTGTGGTTGGGTGGGGTGGGTGGCGGGCGGAAAGCAGGGTGTTGGGGAGCCAGGGCCGTGCAGTCTCACCAAGCCAGGGGGGCTGGGCTGACGGCAGGGGGGTTTCCACTGTGCTGGGCACCCCTCCCCCTTCTCCCTCTGCCCAGGAAAAAAAAAAACTGGGAGGGGGGGAGCGTGCGGGCCCCCCCCTTCCTCAGATGGGGCACTGATCGCGACTCCACCCCCCACTGTAAACAAAAGAAGTTTTTACCCATGCAAACTAAGCCATAACAAAAAAAAGCCAAAATATTCAGCCAACATACAAAATGATCCACAGCAGAGCTTTTCTGTCCTGAAGATCAATGCAGTCACTTTCACTAGTTGTTTCTTGAGTTTTCTAAAACATTAGACTTTGGAGACAAGGAAAAGTCACAGAGAAATCACTTTGTAGCAACAAAATTCTCTGCCTTCCTAACATTCCTGACATCTGATCCCACTTCAGATCATAAAAAGAATAGATAAAAGCCAGAGGGTGAAAGCAAACCTTTCTGTTTATCTTACTTTTTTCTTCCAAGTCTTCTTCAAAACAAAAAAAGATGAAATTAACTTACAGGATGATAGAGTCATTATAAATCACAAATTGTCTTGGCATGGCATTGTATTTGAAGAAATAGAATTGATTATCAGGATTAAAGCACCAGTGCTCTCAAGTAAGTCATGTTCTGCATGCAGAGATGTAGTATGAACTATGCTTTCAGACAGGATAAAAGAAAAAAAAAATGTACTGCAATACAGTCACGTAACAGAGGATGTTACAGACAGGCTAGAGGCTCCAGAGCTACAGGAGCATAGTCTGTGCTGGAAAAGACATGCTGTTGGATGAATTTAGTTGTAGGAAATATCAAGATAACAGAAATGTTACTTACTTCACTGGGGTTTGGGGGTGAGAGGGGGACCAAAACAAACAGAAAAACCCACAAAAACAAACAACCCCACCAACCAACCAAATAAACAAACAAAATACAATCAACCCAGACCAGTGGTATGTCAATGTACAGGGTGAAAAACTAGGTGTGATTCCATCCAGTCCCTAAGTGATCTTGGTCTCCATTGTCATTCTTATAGCTGCAGTAACTGCAAATCTTAAACCTGTCATGTCATGTGGACACAGAGGAAAGAATGGAGCCCCAGTCTCAGCCAAGATCTCTTCTTCTGCCTTTTCTATGGGACACCTCAGTTTCTCCTGTCCCCACAGACCTACATCTGAGGGTAATGCAATTGTACTTACCCTTCATGGAGGGAAAGCTTGCAAGAATATACCTACGAATGACTGGAAGTATTCCAGTCCTCTAGGGATAAACATGCAAGCCATGGAAGAGATAGATGAGTAGAAGAAAATAACCCAGCAAGCTCCATTTCCTTGGTCTGAAATGTAAAGAAGCAGATCTCCTCACAGAGGTGGGGAAGAAGTTACAAAGCTCTCAGCCCCAGTCTTTTATAAGATGTCCATAAATTCCTCAAACTGTGCAAAGCCATCCAAGAAGTTCTGAGAAAAAAGCTGAAACCTCTGCTGTTGCAGAAAATGGCAGACTCTGAAAATGAGCTCTCTCTGCATGTGGGCCTCATAAGCATGATCAAACACCTCCTTTGATATAGGAAGACCAAATGCTTCAGAAGAAATCTTTCAGAAGAAATCAAAACTTACTTGTAACACTACCGTTCGTGACGTGTTCTAGCCATACTTGGCCTGAAGACATGTTGTTGTTTTTTAATACAAACTGTTCAAAAAACTTGCTTACTGTATGGTTCAGTTTTAATCAAATGGGGCAAGACAGAGGTAACTTTAAAGATCATGTGTTCATATATTTACAATTATATTAGATGAAGCTCTGGCTAATAATGCAGCACTTCTGCTTCCTTTACAGTCCTCAGTAGTCTACTGTGTGACAGTAGCATCCAACTGTGTTAAGAATCTTTCGTGAGACCTCAGAGGTGAAAACTTGGATAACAAACTCATAACAAATCTCATATTGCAAGCTCAGCTGCTAAAACCAAGTCTAAAAACAAATATGCTACTAACAGTGAAAAACCTCTTCCAGGCTCTGGGACAAATTGCAGGACACAGTAGTGTCTTTCCTGGTGTGTTATTTAAGTGTGAAGGCTCTGCAGATCTCTCCTTCCTCTGTCCATAAAAGCCACAGTGGCTCCATCAGTGCACCTACAGATGAGAAATTACAAAGGTGAAAAAGGAGGCAAAGCTGCATCTGCCAGCACAAAACCATCCCTCTCAAACTGGAAATACGAAAACTAGAGGGGGTGAATATTCCCAACGGAGGAGGTGGTCCTGGTCTTTTCTTTTTTCCTCCTAGAAGCAGCATGAAGTATTTTGTGAACTAAATCAAAGAAAAGGCTTCTCACCATTACAGCTTCTTCCAGGGAAATTAGTAACCCTGGGAGTTGTCATTCTGCAAGCAACATGAAAGCCAGAAAAATGAGAACAACGCGGTCCCAGCCTCAAAAGCATGGTGTTCTTATTGAGATAATGGGCTCTGCCACAAAACACTATCTGCCTACTTTCACTAGATGGCCCTGGTCAGTCCAAGAGGAATTAAATACATGGTTAAGGAGACTGAACATTCCCAAGAGAACACCTGAACTTATCAGACTAGTGAACCAACCAAAAACTTAAATAACAGAGAAGGAATCAATTCTCAGTTTCTCTACAATCATGGGATACAAACAGCAACAACAACAAAAAGTATTTTCTGGAAAAAGAATGAGGCAGAGCAGGACTTAGCAAAAAATCTAAATTATGTATTTACTGACTGAGAGAATTTATCTTTATTCCTGATAAGGAAGGAAGGGAAGGGAACAAGGGCACGTATGTGCACTGCTATGTAGAATCTGCTGTTCAAGTAACACAGGAGAGACCCACATCTTCTGCAGTGTCTGATGAAGGTTATATGGAAATGTTTAGAGCTTGGAGAATGGGTTTCTCTTTTCTTGAAACAAATTTGTAAGCAGCTTCACACTTGCTGAAAATTGGTGCATTTCAAGGGAGAAAATTTGGGATTTTTTTCTTGGTAGCTTTCACAAATATCCCAGATGTCTTTGTTGAGAGGAAAGCAAGTGATTCAACCAAAGAATTGAAGGATGACTCCATTTTTCCCAGAGAAGAATGGAAGTGGGGGATACAGAGACTAACAAGTTCTTTAGAACTCCTGGGAAAAAAAATTAAAAGCTTAGTCCAAGTCCAGAGACAGAGATATCCTGCCAATACTGGCATCCGCCTGGAAAAAGGGGTGAACACCAGAAGCAAGGAATGTTGAACACCCTGCAAGAAGTGAGAGACTCCTGCCTCTATCAATGCTCAGCTGCCTGATAACAAAAAAGCCCACAGCAGAAGCAGCTCCCACAGCTAAGCTCACCTCTGCACCAAAGCTGAAACTGCCATTTGAGTGAGGGCAGGGCAAGAAAAGAGTTGGGAGTGTTCATGATGACTCATCATGAAAACTAAATCAGATTTTCTTGGAGAAAGCTCCACCACATAAAAGATGCTCCTCAGCATAGTTTCTCCATCATGCACTGTCACTTGAGTGACAAAGACAACATACTGTGTTGTTATCCCATGCCATCCTGCCGGTGACAAACTTCCTCTAGAATTTCATCCTGAATGCTATATGCTGGCTTTTCTCTTGAGTCTGAGTGATTCTACTTCACACTTTGTGCCTCCTTATTCTGCTGATGTTTGCCTGAACTACAAAAATACATACAGCAATATCATGTGTACAAATTCCTCCCACAATTTACTAGCAGCCAATCCATGACTATTCAGTTAGGCACTGCTTTTGCTTAACTCTCACAGCTTTCAGAGTCTTGGAGCCTGGTTGGATCCATCTTCCTAAGCAAAATCACTCTCTGATAATAAATATAGCTCACAGGATGCTGGGCCTCCAAGGAAGGGGAGATGATCTCACCAGATGCCTTTGCTCACATGGAGCTGTCAGTGATGACACAGAATGATTGTCCAGATCTGTGAGCAAGAGACACAAACATGGGAGAGTAAAACCAGTATGTCCTCATGCTGATTGTGGTAATTTGAACCCCTTCCCATAGACCTCCAAAAGATTCCTTTTAAACTGAATATGAAGTGCTGTCTAATCAGAATCTCGTGTTAGATGAGAAGGTGTAAAATAAATCACTGAACCAAAGACAAAAAAGGCTGTTCTTTATTTTTTCCTATGGCAGTTTCTCTTTCTAACCACTACCAGAAAAAAAAAAAAAATCCCTATAACTGTTGAAACTGCTGTTTTCTTTAAACTGGGCATCACAAGCAGACTAGATTGACAGGGTCATCTCAGTGCATCCTGTTTTCCAGGTCATTTTGCCAAGGGTGGGCCATGCCAGAACCCTAGCCCATGTCACTAGCCCATGTGAGTAAACCCATCTAGAACCAGCCCTGGCTCACACTTGCTCCTGCATGATTGCAAAACATCCAGTCACTTGTGAACAGACACAGCAGCAGTTCAAGCAGATGCTCAGTCAGAGCCCTCAAATTTCTAAGTAAGTGCTTTTCTTGTCTGCAGTATTCTTTAAGAAGCAGTACAAATAAAAGTTCAAAGATGAGAGCTAAACATCCTCTCCTCAGGTTCCAAATAGCACTTGTTCTGAATTGGATTTTATGTGTTATACAAAATTGGGGCAGGGTTAAAAAAAAGGAAGCCATCAACAGAAATGTCTTTCTTAACTAAACTCC
>WEIV01001321.1:454737-494020 GCA_013390005.1 Calyptomena viridis | reverse complement strand
AATTAACATGTCATTCATTTCTTTTCCTGTTTAAGAAGCACAAGTGCAAAACTGGCATTGATTTCAAAGAGGCACAGCAACCCATGTTTATTTCTCCTGATTCTTATGCTTTTAAGAAGCATTGATAAGACCATGAAAACAGACGAGAGATACTGTATTTTTGAACTGACAGGATTATTTTCCTAACTACTTAAGGTGCTCTGCAATTCTTTCCACCTCTTTCTATTTCCAAGGCAAGTGATAGGTATGCAATAGTTTATTTTCTGCTAACAATACTAATTTATAAGCAAAAAGGGACAGAAGAGGCACAACAATTCTAAAGTGCATCAGCAATAATTATAACATAGCAAGTCTCCACTGGCACGTTGTCCTGCTCTTTCCATCGAGTGAAAGGCTCAAGAGATAGACAATTTCAAGTCACCAAAGGTTAATGAGGTGGCCCATAACAGGAGGTCAATCTCTAGTAGTCAAGCCATGTTAGAAATACACTTACATGAAGTGCATTTGCAAAAGCAGTGGCCAAGGTCCACACCCTTTTGTAACATCTTCATTTAATAGCAGTATCTTATCTTAATGGTATTACACACACAATCCAATTTTCAATCAGGTTAAGCACCTTAAGGCTAATTTCCAATTAGCTTTAACTATGGTCATCAGTACTTAGCAGATCATAAAATGATGCCCAACTGAACCCAAAATTTCAAATTTTGCCTGTTCCAACTCACACACTTTGGCTTTCTTCAAAGTTCACTTGAAATCTTTTTCTCAGAATTAACCTCTCAAGTTGTGTCACTGCAGTACTCACGGAGAAATCTGAACTCCCAAAGATGTTGGTAATGAGCTCACTAACATCAACATTCTGCTATTTGCTACTTTCCTTTACATTGATACACCACAAGTAATGTCTCATGTAGCTGATATAAAGAGTTATACATGCATTTTAATTTTCTAACATTGGAGAAATAAATAATAAAGCCATAAAAATAATGTTTATTAATTATGAATAAGAGGACTCTCGGAAATGAGCTCAATCATTTATCCTAATTGCACTCCCAGTCCTTGTCTGTTCAGTACATACTGGTAGCCTGGTAAAATATCTTCTTCAACACTGAATCAAATTCTCTGTAATCAGGAGCACAAGTTTTGGCAGAGATTTAACAAAATAAATGCACAGTGCTCTTACTGAAGCTATTCTGAAGTTTTATAAATTAATGCTTTCCTGGTCACTATAAAATGTAAAATATATATTCAGCAAGCACATGACTACATAACTGACCAGAGATGTGGAAGGATTTTAAATGTTTCATCATGTACTATGCTCAGAGTGTATGTCTATTTAGGAAAATTTCTTTTTTTTACATGCACGGGGGCAGAAAACAAAGCTGTCTGCCACAGATACTCTTTCCAGTCATGTTTCTGTTACTGAGATCAAAAACTGGTAGGAATGCCATTAATCTATTCTTCCATAAGGAAAGAACTCAACAGGTACAATGATCAAAGCTTAATAAGAATTACAGAAATTTTAGGTCACTTCAAGGTAATTCTTGCTTGCTTTTTTTTAACTATTAAAAGACGAAGTTGAGCAAACGCTGTTCACCAGAAAAATTCTACAATATTCAGTGCTGCTCTGTAATTAAAGACAGACTAGTTGGACTACATTCTATGTCTATTCTAGATAGCTATATCTAAATTTTCATATTACATGTATCTTTAAATTGCTAGTGTGAATAGATAATGAATAGAGGATATCTGTATTTTTCAAATATAACAATAAACAGAATTTTGCACATTATGAATGCCCTACATTAAGAGTTTATACTGTGGACATAAATAACCTAACAAAGTTCTCAAAATTGTCTTTTTGTAGATCCACAGTTCCCAATCTTTCAGAAATTTGCAATATTTTGCTTCCTTTTTTCCTCTTCTCAACAGATCTATCATTAATCACAAAGTTCTTTGTTTTCCATTGATGACAAGTAATGGATGAACAACTAAACCTCTACTCATTTCAGCAGATTTTGGGTAAAGTTTGGAACATTTTACAAATTGAGAAGTTTAGTTTATCTCAGTATTTCTCCTCTTGGAAAAGAACATGCAGAACTCATACATTATATGTGAATTCTGCATACTTCCCAAGCTTTCATGAAGCCACCTGTTCAGTCATGTTCAGTCAAACTGCAGGATAAGTATTCAGTAACCAAGTTTGATAACAAGTTACGAGTAAAAATTAAAAATACATTAAATTCTTCAAAGAATTCACAGAAGGTTGGAAGGGACCACAGTGGGCCATCTGGTCCAACCTCCCTGCTCCAGCAGTATGGAAAGAATAAAACAGAGCAACCTGGGGAACCAGCAGGAGAAACCAGAGCTCTTCTAGTGGTCATGGAGCTGCAACATCATTAGAGTAACAGAGATGTGGTGGGGTGAGAAACTGATGCTTTTAATAATTTCTGTGCTAGCAGCCTGGTGTCTGGGTTTGAGAATGTGTCACCAGTGACAGCAGAGTGGAGGGATATGGGAAAGCCAAAAAGACAAAAATAATCACACTCATCAACAAGTTAGGTTTACACACACACTTGTGCATCTGAATTTGATTGATTATTCAGTGCTTTTGAGCAAATTACTAACTGTTCCACACTGTTAGCTTTTCTTTCCATTACATAAAGTCTTATTTTTCATTGCCTTTTACTGGCCGAAAGGTGGGTGTTTTCCTGTATTTTTCAACTATCTGCCAACACTTCATAAATGATTCAAAATTCTACAAAAACCATCATTCAGAGTGAGTGGAATGTTAACAAGCTTCAGCAGTCTTGTTCAGAACTAACTACATGTGTCTGGAACAAAAGTGGAGAAATTCTGCAGCTGCTAATAATCCACAAATAATACAAACAGTCTGGGACAGCACGTTAAAAGTGTTTAAAGTTTGCCCTGCCATTCTGTCTGTGGAGGGTGTCATTATTGAACTGGAGAATCCAGGAATAAAGGAACACTGTATGGTTTCAATGCTTCCACTGCAAGTCAGGCTAAAGCACAAAACCCCTAAATTCAGACCTGCCTGAAGCAGAACACACTATAAACATGTTCAGTGTCACACAGTGAAGACTTGTTTCATCGTTCAAAATGTTTTTAAGTGAGCTACTACAGGAAGCCACACCTGTCTGTCTGTCAAACAACAATTTTGGTCAAAACTGCAATAAAACATGCACATTGAAGAAGACAATACTGGTTAATACTGAACTGTTACACTCGCTGATCAATGAAGTCATTAGCATGCTTTTAAAGTACTAAGCCACTGAAAGTCAACCCTCAAAATATGCTATTTGGATAATCAACACAATCCTAGAGATGAATAGATATGAATTACTGCTGCCTGTTCATTAGCTGATCCATAATGAAATTATATGAAGACTTTAAATTATTAAAATGTTCTATTTCAGTCAGAAACTTTTACACAACACCTGTGTTAAGTTGTATCACTTACCTGATAAACATGGAATGCATTAGCAGCTTTTCCACGCAGAAACACTGAGGGAATCCAAACATTAATAAGAGCACGATTTGATCTGAGGAGGAGAGAGAAAAACTTAAAATAGGGAATCATATTTATGTATATGAATTACAGCAACTATGTCCAATTATTAGGTAATTATCAAAGCGATCAACAAAGCAACTTAACATTTCAAATGAAGTATCAGAAAAACTGGAGTTCTGCCTGAACTTTTCATACATGCTGTGTTTAAGGTGTTCCCTAAAGTTAACCCAGCTGAAATAGAGCACTGAAAATTCCTTCTGCAGGTTGTCTGGGTTTCATTTCTTTCTCCACAGCATGCACTTGACAACATTTGATTATACATATGAAACAAAAATTATTCATTTCAACAAACTCAACATTTTGGTCCACAAAACTCAGCTAAAGTTCATTAAATAACAGAAGAGCACTGCACAATTACAAAGAAGCCATTTCCATCCACTCTTTGTCATTCATCTCCAAAATTTTACGATTCAAAAAAATCAGCTACACTTTCACACCCTCATCCACAAAAAGCTAGATTCATTAGTTTGACTGATAAAGGCAAAATTCCAAATCATAACACTCTAGAATGATCTGGGATGACCAGTTAGGTTGTTTGTGGGTTTGGGTGGGGGTTTTCTGTAGTGCTATTTGTAAGCATTGATTAGAGTTTTTTCTGTAAAAATCAGAAAGTCCATCACATGATCAATGGCAAGCAGCATCCATTAAACCCAAAGCAGTAAAAACAGTAATTTGTTGGTGCTTTGGTAAAATACCAAGACTAGTGCAATTAAAAAGCACTCCAAGAGAATCTTCCTTGCATTCAACATTATTAAAAACTACACTAGGGCATGGACTGTGCAGCTCTCCGTACTTTTTAACAATGGAACACCACAGTTAAGAATTCCATTATTGGAAATAACATAGGAAAAGCAAATTACTGAATCTGTTTGCTTATTTTTCTTTCCCATAAAGAGACTATGAAGAGGAAAATTCCTGAATTATTAAACTTACATTTCAAAATCTGACAAACTCTGATCTTCAGATGTTTGACTCAAATCTCCAGGGACCTATATTTACAAAACACAAATAATTCCCACACACTGGTTATTATGTTTTCAATTAAGAAAGCATAACATTATAAACAAATTAAAATTCAACATTCGATTTTATAAATGCCAATAAAAACTATTACTGAGACCCAATAAAAGAAAAGCAAAAAGGACTGTGAACATATCACCCTTGTGAGTCCTTTATGTTAGAATTTGCTTGTAGTTACATAAAGAAACAAGAATCAAACCCTACCAAAAATACCAAGTAAGGTGCTCTTGACAGATCTGTTATTTCTTATAAGCTAATATATATTTCATCACAAGTAATGTGTTTAAGTTTGGAGTGGTGTTCTACACTGCAATAAACAAACACTCACCGGCCCTCTCAAATCAATTAGTTCTTGTCTCATCTGGGACACAAGAGCTTCCTTTGCCATCAGAGCACGGTGCAGCCTCTCATTGAATTCAATCAGCTCCCCATGCATTTCAGCTACCTGAAAAGCAAAGCCAAGAGGTAATTGTATTCTAAACTGAAAAAAATTATCACGCTTCGTAATTTGTTACATGTATATCAATTTTAATTATATTTTATTTTGCCATACTCTCCAAGTAGTGCATCTCATTGCAAATGCATTAGTTTGAACTGACCATTAAGAACAGAGACGATTATAATTTTATCTCTCACGCCTTGAAATGTAATTCTGATATTGAATTCAATAGGACAAAATACAATTCCATGTCAAATTTTGTTCCTATCAGGGGAGATCCTATAACAACTGATTCTAATAAAACACTCATTAACTTTTGTTCTCTATCTAATGAACACAGCCCTCAATACTCACAAACTAATCACAATATTATGAACTGGGAGCAATGTAAAATGCACAAACTGCATTAAACTCTGTCAATAACTCTTAAGTGATGTACTCTGGACTCTTACTTTAGAGTTTTAACAGGATTGGAGTTAGAAGTCCACTCATCCCAGGCAAATCTGTGAGAGGCCAAGGGAGCCTGACCACCACAGTCTGGTTTGGCACAGGCTGCTGTGCACAGGCAAACAGCACGGCCTCACGTGTGGCCGCTCTGGACACCAAGTCTGGCTGTGTCTGTGCTCTCATTTTTGAGTTAAGAAAACATCAAGTGATGCAGGATGTTTCTGAGAGTGACAAGGGCTGGATGAAGGACAAATAAAGTATACAGTAGTCAGATGAAAGCAGCAGTCACTGGTTGGCCCCTCCAGTGGGCACAGCAGGCCACCACAACAGTATTGTTAAATATGTTCTTCAGTCATGCAACTCTTCAAATGCCTCCTCATGTCACCAACTAAAGCTCTAGAGGCAATGGGGTAACAATATTAAACACTGCTGAATAAGATGAATTTCAATCCAGTACCTTCAATAACATCACAGGGACTTGGACTACTGCCAACTCTTTTTAAGAGTTCATAGTTTCCCTTCTGGAAGCAGTTCATTACTATCTTTGAGTTTTGTGCTCTCTTTTTCTTGAATTACTCTTCCTCAGAGTAATTCTCCCTCTTCCCCAGGGAAGTTCCCCAAAACAAAACAGTTGATTCAGTTTAATTCAGTGCTCGCTTTTAATTTTGTGCTTTGTTCCACACAGCCTGTATCCTTCATATAATCAAAGCAAATAGAAAAACATAGCTGCAATTTGACAAGCCAGGATCTACATCACTGATTAAAAATAAAAATTTCCTGAGGTGAACTTCAAGTATTCTTTTCCAATTTCTTTTTTATATTAGAGGGAGTCCTTCAAATCCAGTAATTCATCAGTACAACATTCACGCAAAAAAAGTGCTAAGCCAACTTCATTCTAGAGAAAATACTAATATAATGCCGTTAACTCTAGATAAATTGTTTTAAATACTAGCTTAACCACTAATTCCAATTTAATTATGATATTCTTAAATGTTCCACCACTCACTTTAAATTGGAATTAGTGGTTAATATTAACAGATCACTGTTAATTACACAGAGCCTGGGCTGGGAGGCAAAATTTCCTTGCATTTCACATACAAAAAGATAGAGAATACTAGCTGGAAATGCACAGAGAAAAATCGTAATACTAACAGCTGTTTCACTGGTTATCAAAATCAATATACAAATTTATGAATGGGTACAAAACTCAGTAATTTAATATTTTAAATCATGCTTGAATTTTCAGTGCCTGTCTCTATCAGAAAAACAAAATTCAGATTATCTGATATAATGTGACTCTTCTCTCCCTTTCTTTTTGGATGTCCTTGAAATAACTTTCTACTTGCAGATTCGATTAACATATAAATTCAACAACTCTCTCAAAGCACTAGAAGGAATACAAAAATTTCTAAGTGTCCCTAGCAAAGTTAAATAACAAAAAGGAAATTTAACAGCAAATAAAACGGCAAATTTGTTATGTATTATCAAAAGGACAAATGGCCAGGTATCACTTATTAGTAATTAAATCACTTCAGTACTTTTTCTTTTCAAAGAAAAATGCATTCCCATCACAGCAAACCAAAAGAAGTGATCAGGTATACTTCTGAATATCAGTATTAATTCAGGTTCCTTTAATTTTTTCTGCATCAAAGTCTACTAAAAAACAACAAAGAAGTCTCACTATAATTATATCCTTTCAGTTATATTTTATGTCATCGCATCTTCGTTTGTTAAATCCACACTGAAGCTTAAGCAATAAATTTACCTACTGGGACTTCAGTCATCTTCACAGTTCCTTTTTCCCATAACAATATGTTTGAAGCAAAAAATTACAGTAGAAATAAACTAAGTTTCCCTTGGAGAGATGCTCATTCAAACTTGTTCCTGGCCATATCAGAAAACATGTTTAAAGAGCCCAAATCCTTAGCACAAAGGGGAAGCAAGGTTAATGTAAAATACCTGACTAACACTAACAAAGACCTGGTGTCAAAAGCAAACCTACATCTCCTCCTGCTGCCTCACAGCACTGCACTTACACATTTGGGGCAGTATCCTGAGAAATGACAAAGGTAAATACCACTTCATGTTTCACAGCAAAGGACTAAGCTGATATCTTAAAATATGCTAGAAATGTTTCACTAACCATATGCACAATCTATATTGGAAGGACACAGTTTTAGAGTAGACAAACAAATAAGAACTTGAAACAATTAAAAAAATCAGTAAGTTTTTTTTTAAAGTGTGTTTTAGTGGAATCCAAGATGGTTTTTTTAATATAATTTGCAGAACCATACATGATACTTTCATCTCCAAACAAGTTACTTGATTCAAGGCAGATTGAAAGACTATTTAAGCATATTGAGTTGTTTTGGTTTGGGGTTTTAGGAGGGTTTTATTATTTTGTTGAGTGGATTTTTGTTTGTTTGGGGTTTTTTTACTACAGCTACATAAGGTATGTACAAGTCAACTTTCATCAAAACCAACAAGTAGAAAATAAGCTGTAGCTTTCAACTCAAAATACATTGGGAACTGTGCACGTTAGATGAACTACTTATTCATGTTTGTAGTATTTCAGAGTCTTTGTCAATTGTGTTCAGGATTACCAGTGTTTACTGAGACTAATACTGACATCCAAAAGAGCACTAACAAACTGAACAGCAAAGACACCACTCTGTGTCTGGCCTGGCAAGTGAAAATGGAAGTAAGCAGCAAAAGCAAAATTAGATGCACAAAATCTTTTTAAGTCTTTGTGCCAAATTTCCCTGGCCAGATGAAATTATATCTCTGTATTTCAGGAATAGTTTCACTGAAAAAAAGGTACAGAAGGGCTTGTGATTCCACAGAGAAGTGCTGACCAACTGACTAATATAAGATCTGTTTTCTGCACTAATTCCCAACACAACTAATATTTAATAACAAGGCTGCATGCCACCCTAAGACCTTTAAAGAAAAATTGTTTGTCTGCCACAAACTCAGAAGTGTGAGCAACAAATCCCTGAGCATGCAGAACAGACTTGGTAGAACTCAGGAGGCTTTCAAAGCTGAAAGAGATTTTACCTGTGTTCTTAATTAAGATATTCTTTTGATAGGTACAGAACAGAGGAAAGGAGGCAGAAGAACTCAAGCAAACATGTGCATTAGGGAGAGAATTAGTTTCACATGGTCCTATGAGAAAAGGATAACCAAGTATGAATGTTTTAGAAGAACTGTATTAATCTCTTTGATGCATGACCTGCATTTCTAATCATCTTCACGTTAATCAGTTAATGTGGGTATCCAATTTCAGAGTATTTTGAGCAAGAGAAAGACATAGAAAATTGTTTTACTTTTTATAAAAATGTTCTTTTAATATTTAATAGGAGATATGGGTATTAGATATTAAGTTTCATTACTTTTGTCTTGAAAATAATTTGTATTTAAATTTAGGATGAAAATCTAATTTATCTTTTTTTTTTTTTTTACTTTAATGAATTTTACATTAGTCTTGAAAGTAAATCTTGCATTAAGAACTTTTTCTAACCTGGCCATATCAACAGAATTAGTAGCTTCCATCACACATTTCCCTATTGCAGTATTCAATAAGCAATATAAGAATGAAACATGGTTTGGCAATCAGAAACCAGCATGAAAGCACAGAAAAAGCTCCAGATTTCAGTATGTCCTCAATTTAAATCAAGCTCAAGTGCCAGCACAGCAACGCCTGTAATTATGTACTGTAACTTACACAAAACCTGAAACCTATTGTCTGTGATGCCTTCCACTTCACCACCATCAGTTAAAGCCTTAAGGAACTTGTTTATTCAGTAAAACCTTCACTTTAATACAAAAGCATAAAAATGTACCCCTGTTAGGAAAAGTACTTTTAATTATCTGAATTGCTTTAAATATGCTTTGAAGTTGAATGAAGACATTTTAACCACAGAAGCATGAAAATAAAATCTTTCTTTTTTTTTTATTTTTTGAAGAAAAAAAAATTCAGACTTATCTTTTACGTTACTGGGGAAAAAATAACAACTAAGCAAAGAAACTACTTAAGCTTCAAATGTTACATTATAATTATCATTCCATAAAATTTGTACAGTACAAACTTTACCTCAATCAATTTCCTTTCATAGGAGCTGGCTAGTTCTTCATTGTTTTCTACTTGCTTTTGCTCTGGAATCGTAAATTCACCATCAGTGCTCCAAATGTTTGGTAGAACTAAAACAAAGAGATATCTCTAATTAAAACGTTAAATTTCATAAAACATCTAAGACATCCTGTTTAGAAGTAATAGCTCTATAAGAAACAGTTATTAAAAGTATCAAAATAGAATGTAATATTAAACAGTATGAGAAGTACTAAAATATAAATTCTGCAGGGAGCTTTTTTTGTAAGCAGCCCTTAGACTGGTATTCTTAATAGAAAAAAATCTAAATTAAAGGCATTTAGCTGTTTTGTGACTACAGTTGTGTAATATATGCAGGTAGTAACTGCAATTCCTGCCCAAAGTCTTCCAAAACTAAGTCTATGCTTCTCTTTTTAAGCATTTTTATTTCTTGGCTTCCAAAATACTGTTTCATATTACTTGTACAGACTGCTTACATAGAAATTACAGAAAACAGGGCTGAGAATGGACATTCCGGGATTCATCCAGTATTTCTATGGTTTTTGCATAATGGAGAATCTGCTGTAGTTATTCCAATCCTGACAGTTAATTTTCTAATTTATTCCAAGAAAATTCCAGTAATGGAGACATCATGCTTCTCTGCACAATCTATTTAAATTTAAGTATTCTTCTCATAAACATTATCTTGATAGCTAATCAAACTTCCTTCACCTGCCACGTGAGCCCACTACTTCTTGTTTTATCTGCAGTGAATGAAAACTACAGTTTATTCTATTCCTGTTCCTAGATATCATTTAAGTATTTGATGATCACTTTAGAGGCCTTTTCTAAGTAAATCTCCTCCAAGTGACACAAAGTCCACTTCAACTTTTCCCCATAGATCATGAATTTCTAAAACAAATTAGCACAGAAAAGTAAACAAGCCCTAATGAAAAAGTTTAACAAATGCTTTCACCATTTTTCAAAATCTAAACTAATTTACAACCACATTAAGGGAGATAGAAGACACTGCAATTCATGTAACTAAATACTCTTGAGCCTGAGAACTGATTTTTGCTTTGAGGGAGAATATATGCATTCAGAAGTTTATTACTATTTAAGTGAATTTGAAAGCTATTTTAAGATGTTTTTCTTATAAATATTGCTTGAAGTTCTTCAGCCAGAAACTTTTAAGATCAGCATTTTTCTATAAATAATATTCTATCTAAGCAGGTTTGAAAAATGGTACACAGCCAACTCCTGCTGATGGTTGAGAAATCAAGATGCTCATTCATTAAATATTTAAATACCAATATCAAACTGCTCAGTCCACAGCAGTGATCACTCATTTTGAAAGCTGATATGATATTCTGAACTCAACTCAGTTCTGACTCTTGGGCAATTTATTTATAATCACATTTGCTGAGTGGATTTTTTTTTGATTTTTAAGTCACCACAAGGCAAAGCATCGTGCTGAGTTTCATTTATTATTTTAGGAAACTATTTAAAAGCCATACTCAATAGCATTTGATCTGATTATTATAGCACACATGAAGAGTTTTCGGTATTTATAGTGATAAAAAATAACAGCAGAAGCTCAATTTATTTTGACTTTTTCAAAATACTTCCACAGAAAATCTGAAAACACACCATTCCAAAATCGACAATGCATTTAAGACTTTTGTTTTCATACCATTTGGAACAAGATTAATTATCATTAAAATTATTATGTACACAAACCATGGGCGCAATATTGTTTCTGTAAATCTGGTAAAACAAAAAACTTCTTTTGTTTCACTCTCCTTTTTTGCAGTTAGTTCTCAGGAATTATTTACATGCTTAAATACTTACTTGGAGTCAGAGGCCCCAGTACTACTAAAATTTCCCCTAAATCTTCAACGGCAGCTAAGAAAAAAATTTTAGTTTTATAAAAACACAATGTGTGAAGTTAGAATGTAAGAAAAATTATTACAAATAGTGCAGATAGCCGAAATTTATTCTGGTCACTAATGATAAATATTACAGAAAATTACTGTGGATTGATTAAATATCCTTGGAGCATAAAGCACACATGTGTTCATTTTTAGAAATGTTGGTACTGTTCCATCCCCCTTTTTCATCTATAAAATCTGACCATCCTACTCAGTTTCTATTCTTATCACTCACTAATTTGCATAATTTTAACATGGTGGAATATAGCTAGCCTAGGAATATTTTTTTCTTTTCCTATAATTACACTCATCATGGAAACTGTCACTATCTAATGAAGGATAATTTCTGCTATTCTAAGAAGCCTAAGCGATGGTTTTCGTGAATAATTCTTAATATGAATCACTACACTCCAGCAAAGTCGGAAGTAAAAACATGTGTTCTCACTAACAAATATCCTTTTAAGGATGAATGAAGTTTTTAAACTACAGATAAGTATAGTGGCTAGCCCTTAAGAGCAGTAGCATTCATTCACACAGCCACTTATATGACCACAATATTCACAATTAAAAAAGCATCAGACAGATGGTGCCAATTTCTGAAAAGCCCTTTCATCTCTCAAAGCACTGTCTTGTAGCCAGTGGAAACACAGGTTTCACCAGGAGAGGAATCAGAATCAAGACTCCAATTCATCTGGCCATGGACACTTCTATCACAGACCACAAGAAAAGCAGGTGAGCCTGCTGCTAACTCGTTATCTTTCAGATATAAAATCTGCTCATTACTGCTCAATAAAAAGTATTGCAAAAACACTGTTCTCCGAAACAAGAGTATAATCTAGAAATACTAAATCTTCTCTCCTCAAAATAATTATTTTATGTTCCAATATCACAGTAATTCACAGATTATTGTTTAATCCAAATTTTCATCTGACAGGTTTTTCCGGGAAGTTTCTTATTGAAAACAGTCAGACCATCTCATCTACCAGAAAGTGCTCTGGAAAAATAAGTACAAAAATCTACAGCAGTATTTTTCTCAAAAGGAAAATTTATCAAATATGTTATTTTCACTATTATTCACTATATTCACTGTTTCTGCTCAGCAGAAATTTGATATTATTCCATCACATGACAATCTTTTGTTTGCTATCAATGTGCATTGCAAAACTGTTCAAGTAACAGCAAATAGCCCAGTCAGAGATGAATCGGGGACAATTCTCACTGAAACACAACTGTCATTTTTTCAGATGCTGGCATTTTCCAATGGGGGGAGAGCTCATGTCACACTGGGCAGCCTGTGGAAGCATGACCCCTGTCCCCAGTCACACTGGCATCGTTTTGTGTGGCTGAAGAGTTGGCTAAAGACCAGGACTTGCACAGGACTGGGTGGTTGGTTGTCTAAAGATCCATTCCAGGTTCGATTGAAAAAAACAAAGTTTCTTGTAACTCAGTCATGCCTATTCACTGGTTACTCTTTCATTGTTGATTTCTATAGAAATCCAGGAGTCACTTCCATCATTTAGTTATTATCCCTATGCCTCTAGTGTACTCTCTCTGAATGGCAGCATACAGAAAAACAAACCCTGTGCATGGATTTTTCTCTCTCCCTTCATTTTATCCTTACCTTCCACTGTTTGACCTTCTCTTCTGAGCATCTGTACAGCTCCTACATACTTCTTAAGCTGCACTTTTAGCACCTCATTTTCTCTATTGATAAAAAGAACACAATGAATAAATATTATTGTTTTCTCAAAATATATGAAAGCCCTTTTCAATGGAAACAAAACTTTATCTACGTTGTGTCACCATGATGCAAAAAAAGACTTGCACATTAGTAATACATCAACAGCAGTACCAGGAAAACAAATTTTCTGGTACCACATAAACGCATCAGTGAAACAGATTATCTCGTAATCAAAAACTTTAATAGATTTTCTATACTATGCTTTATTGATGGCAAAAAAATGATAAAGTCTATATAAATCAATAATCGATTAAATCATAAGGATGGGATACTAGACAAGGAAATTCAGAATGGTCAATATTAAATTAGATCATTATTTTACTAGTTGTCCAACTATTTAATATCATGCAAATAAGAATTCTGCTTTAGAAACAGACCATTGTTGTAAGAAAATACCAGCACTTCATCAGCAATATTCAAGGTAAAAGTTTTCCACAAACAATTCCTAAATGAAAACCGTAAGACAAGAAATTTAGGTAATCTCTTCCACTGCCTTATTTCAGTACCTGCACCTGTCTCATTTTATTTTTGGAAAATACAAGTATTCAAACCAAGTACTATCACAGCTCCGCTTAACAAAATTAAGCACCTTCAGTTTATATTTGGAGGGAAATAAAACCGATTCTAACTGATTGGATTTTAACCAAAGTTGAGAATGTCTGAAAAATTCAATTATCTGTCTAAGCCCACTCAGTTAAGCAAGCATGACAGAAGGGTTTACACCGAAGACAGTGAAGTCAAGCAACTTTTACTCTTCTTTAAGAAAATACCAAGGTAGAAATACATGGATGCCATAAATGCAGCACAAATACCACACATAAGGAACCCACAACTGGTGAGAGAGAGAGAAGACATGGACAGGAAAAGCTGTGCCAGAGGAGAGGCACGTGCTCCAGGTATGATGAAACCCAGGACATGTAACAGACCATCTGTTTACAGCTTTCTGTGATACACAGAAAGCCCTTTTATTTTGGGGAATTTATTTAAGCATTAGAAATATTCAGAAACACATGTAAATATGTTTGATGGTCCTTATCATACTTTATGTACACACACACAACAAATATATTATGTATATATATATACACACACACAAATAAATTGCCATATTGCTCATATAAGAAACCTTGACTGGTACTAAAGTCATATTGGTATGGATTTCAAATCAGCTTTCTGAACTATACAACCTCAATTTTATTCAGTCCTTTAGTAGGAAGTTGCTGAATAATTGAAAAGCTGTTGATTACTCAGCTACTGGACTGTAACACTCTTTGATGATTTTATGCATTTTATTATATTTTTCATTTCTTAGACTACAAAGAACAAACCAGTTTTTCCACTAGAGACGGATAGTGATATTTGGGTCAAGGAAAAAAGAATCAGACACAGTTTAATTCTATATACTATATCAAAAGAAATCTAAATAATTCATTCAAGAAAAAAAATTATGTGACAGCTAGACAAAAAACTTCCTCACTAAATTATAAAACTGTCTGCATGGAAATAACTGTATACAGTTACAATATATTGAGTTTTAAGGATTTTCATGAAATAATCATTTACCACCTCATTTCTAAATATGAGAATATACTGAGTGTCTTCTGTCTGTACTGAGACAGTATAAAAAAAAAATCATTTTTTACTATTGTGCCCATTGACTTATATGATAATATGAGCTGATACAGGGTAAAATGACAGTAATTCTTACAAATTACTATTTTTGCTCAAATAGCACAGGTCTAGTGAGTGTTGTTGATTAAGCTTCATAGCATATATATAAGAATAGCATATATATAGGAATGATCAATTAAATGTAAGTTGTCAAACACCTTCAATTCCCTGCCTAATTTTAGTCAAAAATAGTGTCACTTCCTCCTAATTTTATTATTGAAAGATTAGCATTTAAGGAAACCCTGTCTAAAAGAAAATTAACACCTCATAGAGAATTTTTTTTTTTTTTTTTTTTAGCAGCATAAAACAAGTTTTTATTTCAGGAAACATATACCTGCCTTTTTTGTACACAGTGAATGAAAACACAGCATGCAGCATTACTGATAAATGCATACCCTCACCAACAAGTTAATTCATGCCAGGAAGAGTAGCAACTGTTCCCTAAGGACTCTCATATCAGGAGGATGAATGCAACAGGACAACAAGCAGCATGTCCTCACATCCAAGGGAGAACAGCATGGAAGAGAGATGCCATTCACAGGGAACACTGCAGTGGATCAGCCCCACTGCAGGACTTCTTGGAAAAGGACCAAGGCCCTGCAGGTGAAATCCCCCCCACTCTCCTTGTGCTCATTCCTTGAATACCAGTAATGAAGTTTTTTATAAAAGTTGGCTTCCAAAACTGTTCTTTAACCTTTTAATAAAAATGTATCTCTACTGATATGATTTTTGTTGCAGAGGAAGGGGCCTTATAGGACTTATTTTCCTGTATCTCAACAGAAAAAAATTTAAAAAACCAAACCCAAACAAAACCCCACCGCACATCTGCTTCTTGGAAAAGGTATAAAAATTCTTTAGAGCTTCTGTAAAATGAACATGGTAGAAAAATTAATTTGAGAGACATGAGAAATTACTCTTTCTCAACCATAGTGGCCTGAAGAATACTGCAATTAAGTTTCTGGCACTAATTGGTGCTTGCAAGTGCTTTCTGTGGAGTGTAGTCCTAAAAAGTGTCCTATTTCTAAATTCAGCATTGGAAAAAACAAAACTAAACAAACAAAGCCAACCAAACAAAACCCAAAACAAAACATCATAACCACAGAAATCCAACAGATGTTTAAATTTTGATAAAAACTTACGATTTTTATTAAACACTCTAAGGATACCAAATATCCAAACAATAAAAAAACCTGCAAGAATCTTAAGACTGAATTGAAATAAACAGTGTAGTGCAACAACATGTAGAATCTACATCAGAGGCTGGGCTAGGTGACTCCCAGAAATGCCTTCTAATCTGAATGATTCTACTATTAGGAGATGCAGGATCACAGTTAATTGTGATCATACATCTCCTAAAATAAAAAAAGGAAAATGAGAACTGTTACTCATAGAAGTTGAACTATATACAATATAATGAGACTTCATTATAAAACCAATCTCTGCTTCTTCCTCCTGCTCCCTCTTAGAAGAAGCTCCTTCATCCCTTACTAAATATGATTAAGTTGATTATCTTGTGTGTATCTCACTTTTTTATAAAATGTTTTTGTAACTTGTGACATGTCACCTACTAAGTAAGCAGGAAGAAGTCATTTATTACAGGAATATTCAAATTAGTTTTCACAAGCAGGAACAAAAGATATTTTTCCCTCTCTCTAAGAAGCTGCTTAAGGGAAGTGATGGAGTCATTTCAAGATGCACAACACACCATTTCACCCATTGCCAAAGGGCTATGGCTGTGAATAAAGTGTTGTAAAACAGAATAATATAAAATGCCAAATCCAAATGCAATGTGCCTTAAGTAACACTGACAGTAAATAAGAGGAGGCAGATTAAGTTACAGAATCTACAGCAAACAGAAGCATAAGACAAAGTAAAGCCCAATTCTCATCCCCCATTTCCCCACACTGTGCATTTTCATCTTCTCTATCTCCTTTTCTTACTACAATGGCTGTCCTTTGTAACATGCTTTCCTCCAACACTGCCAAATATGGTCTAAGAATATGCAATCTGAGATGATCCAATTTCACACTCAACTTCAATAAATTTCTATGCCTTGCAAAGGGATGTAATAGCATTCCATACAGAAAATGGAATCTCAATTAAAAAACTTCAGTAGTGCCAAGAAGCCACTAGCACAATGTTTCCATGAATCTGAGAAAGGTTCATTGCTGAGGACAAGAAAAGATAAAAAACCAACAAAAACTCAGCAGACAACATAATACTACAGAGTCTATTGAGTCTATTCTATCAGAAGACCAGGAAATGGGTTGAACGCTGAGACTGCTCCTTTCAAAACAATATAGTAACTGTCATGAAGGAGCCATTCAAATTTTTCACATAGAAGGATGAGATTACCACTACCTGAAACTGAAATGACCTAAGAATTTTTCCATTTTTCAAAGAGAACTTGGGAAAGTTTCCCTCAGTAAGCCAGCATTTTGTCTAGGAGACCAGAGACCCTTTGGAGAGTCCAGGAGACCAGCTGAATAACTGCAGATATCCAGAACCATTCTTCAAAAGAACTTTGGGGACACACATAAATGTCAGCTCTCATAATCTGAAAAACATTCATTAATCAAATCACAACAGTCACATTCTTACTGAATTATTTTCTTTGCCTTAAAAATATTCAGAATATTACAACTGAGGAAAGTTTTCTACTCTGGTCAAGTGATAAGCTGTTATCAAGGTAAACACTGATATTTCACTACTTCAAAGTATCTGAAACTTAGTCTACCTCTTACTCACCTAGTATATTATGCAGCAGCCACAAAGCAATTCCAAAGTTTTTGTTACTCCAAATTCTTTAAATTATTCAGCTTGCCCAACCTCTTGGTTTAAAATATTATTTATTTTAAAAAATTACTACTCTTAGTGTTGCAGCAGCATCACCTACAGCATACAAAGTGAACCAACAAAAAAATTTAGAAGAAAAATTTATACTCCAAAATAACTACATGCAAAGTTTTTTATGTTACTACACTAGAAAATGAGTTGCAATGAATCATTAGAAATGCATCCCAAATCCAAAGCAACTGGTGACACAAGAATTTGTTGTACCTAAGCAGCTCCCAATGCTGTTTTTATCACATGACAAGGCAAAGTCACTTTCAGAAGAGCAATCAACACAACATACCCAGTCTCTGTAGCAATAAGACAAATTACATAAACTTGTTTAAAAATAACTAGTTAGTCTAAGTGAGCATCTCTTCAGATCTTGTTATAAAAGCTCCTTATCTATTCTTTAAAAAGGTATGTGCATGACAAATATCTGATTCACCCACATGTCACTACAAATTCTAAAACTGTGGGGGAAGTGAGTCAAAGAAATATGAATATACAATTCATATAACCTGAAAAGTGAATATTAAATACTGAAGTATTTGCATTGTCTCTATTGCCTTACAGCACATGAATATCTCTCCCTCTCTCAAAGTGAGCAGTTTGGTTTAACATGTCATCAAAAGCAGAATTAGTTCTGTTCTGAATACTTTTTTTTTTTTCAGAAAGCTTTATATTTATCATTTTCAAATACTAGTTCTGCTATGCAATATAAAGCTTGCAGGAATCTCAGCTGTACTTTATGAGTGACACTGAGCACTCTGCCCATGCATGCAGAAAACAAGCATTTTCTTACTTAACTCTTGGGATGGGTTTGTTGTTTACTATACACATGAATCATCCCCAAGATCTTATGCATCATAGATTACTCTAGAGCTTATTTAGAATTGTAAGAAAAATCAAAATATTACAGCAGCATTTACCTTCAAAAGTCTTTCTTAAGGTACATCACATTTAGACAAGGGGAGGGTTACAATTCTTTCAGCACAGTTGTGGCATAAAGTCAAGCTGCAGGAAAATCACTCCTGGGGCCAACGTTGTTTAACACTTTTATAAGTGTTGTGGATGTTGGGCCAGAGTGTGCCCTGAGCAAGGTGCCAGACAACACAAAATTGGGGAACAGCGGTGGCTGTGCTGCCATTCAGAGGGACTGGGACAGGCTGGAGAACTGGACCTAGAAAAATTCCATGAAGTTCAACAAGAGGAAACGCAGAGTCCTGCATTTGGGGAGAAACAGCCCTAGACACCCATACATGCTGTGAGGCTGGAAAACAGCTCTATGGAGAAGGATCTGGGAGTCCTGGTGGACAAGCAGCTGACCACGAGCTGGCAGCACACTTTCATGGCAAAGAAAGGCAACAGCAGCTTGTACTGCACTAGGGACAGCACAGCCACCAACACTGCCCTGGGGAGATGTTCAGAACCTGACTGGAAATGGTCCTCAGCAACCTGCTACAGGGGACCCTCCTAGAGCCAGGGGGACACAGCTGCACCACTTCAGAAACTGGTACTTGTTTGTTGGTAATGTTTGGCAACAACTGGTGCTTATGATGGTCAGCTATGAAAACCTGCCAAGAGAACTTGGAAAAAAAAAGCATCAGCCCAAAGAAAGTCATGCTCAAGTAATCCAAAAGGAGAAAGACATTGCATGGAAGTGTCACTGAAGAGGATGGATCCTTTACTGCTTACATGTACAAGGGTACATACAGAAGGGTGTCTGTGTCAGCTGAAAGCAATAAATAAAGACACAAATATTCCTACTCAATTCAACTCACACTAGGACCACTCAGCACAACTTCTGCTTACTAAAGTAAGAACATGCTGGGATCAAGTCATACTAATCTCAGTGTGGAACTACATAAAACACCTATCAAAGGAAATATTGTGGAACAAAACTAAAATGAAATAGTTTCCAAAACAAGTCCATTCTGACTCCAGATCTGACAGGTAGAATCCCAACAACTCAGTGGTATCAGACTTGAGGTTTGGAAAATGCTGTTTGCAAGAAGTGCTTTAACAACATTAAGACTATCACGTAGCCAATAGAAGCAAAAAAACCCAGCACCTTGATATTGTAATTTGTTCTAGATTGGGAACACCAAGAATCTCCCAAATATCGGGTAAAATAAAAATGAATTAATAAAAAAGGAGGGGGGGGGAGTAGACTTAGACAAAATAGAAGATAAAAGATGAAGAGATAAGTCTTCTTACATTTACCTTACACATACATGTATTTCTTTGTATCTAGTTTCATTATCTAGCAGTCATTGTTTTCATAGCTTGTATTTCTTCACATTAATCTAATTACTTTTTAAAATTAAACTTGATGTTGTCTTAAGTTCAGCTCGCTAAGATTCTTTCCTCTGGTGCTGTAACATTGGTTTCTCTGATATTACAACTCTCACTGTTAACACCTAACAAAACAAAAAACCACTAGATTTTTCAGAAAAATCTTCCAAAGGTTTTTTTTCATCTTAAATTCAGCTGAAGTCTATGTGAGTTTTTAGGACTAAATCACTTATGTTCTCGTGAAAACTAAGCTCTTTGAAAAGGATTTTTCTTGTGTGCAGAATATATTTTTGTATTTCTTTTATTCCTTTGTTCCACTGCAGCTACTTTTTGAGACATTTTCAGCACTTCTTACCGTGCCAAGGCTTGGACTTTTGTGGCATGTCGCTCTTCCTGTTCTGCTACTTTCCTCCTCCAGTTATCCATTTCCTGCCTCAGTGCTGCAGAATGTTCCATCTCTCCATCCAGCAGATTTCGCAGAGATCTGGAAGAAGGCAACAGCCTCTGTTTAGGACACTGCAAACACTACACAGTAATTGGAGTATAGGAAACACAGGTTCAGTTGCCTGAATGATACCATTAAAGTAATTCTAAAATTTCATTATTCAATGTAATAAATTCACCTGATTTGATTACACAAAGATATGAAAAGCTACAAGGAAACAGACCCAATTTGAACAGCTGTAAATGCTTACTATTAATTTGTATTACAATCTCATCAACATGTCCAAAGCACAACCTATTATGGGATCTACTGTACTACCGTGCAGAAAAAATTTATTACCAAAAAAAAGCTTATAATCTGCTTTCAGTGCTTTAGTGCAAGTCCACACATCTCAGGGATAATCTATAAGCAATATATTTATCAGACAGAGCAGGAGACAGGTAGGGCTCTTGTCTCTGCCATAGACCTCTGTGTAAAGCCTTTAAGGAGATAGCAAAGGTCAGTATGATGCATAATGGAAATACCCAAAGCATCCTGGTCCTTCTGCCAAAAAACACAAAGCTGAATGAGGCAATAACTTGCAATTATGGGAGTGGGAAGAAAAGGAGGTAGGGAAACAGGATCAGTTGGTAGTCTCAGCATTAAAAAAACCCAAAACATCTACAGGAAAATGTAAATTACCATTTACAACATCATTTTGCCCCAAATGAACATAAGGACACTTACAAATGAGTGTCTTTCAGCGTTACATTGTCAGCCATCCTATATCACCTTCTTCACCAGAAAGTGAAAAAAAAGACATTTTCTAAATATTTGTATAAGGACAAACTTTAGCTCATTGTTGTCTTAAGAGATCTTCAGAATCTTTTGGCTGTAAATTTTGTTTTTTGAAAAAACTACAACTGCAAAAATACAAACAGTTATCTGATTCAAACTAAAAGGAAAAAGTTGACCTAAAAACATGACTCTACAGTATCAACTTTTAAGTAGTGGAGTACTAAGTTTACCTTTCACAGAAAAATACTATATACGTCAAAGAGATTACACAAATATTATGTATAGCTTCACATGAAGGAGAGCTTGTATTAGAAAACAGATTTTTTTTAAATTACAGTCCCTCTTGACTAAAAAAACCTACCTATTCTGCTCTTCCAGTTCATCTTTCCTATTCATCATGGCCACGATAGCTTGACGAAGTTCATCTAAAGAGAAGAGACAAAAAAGATAAAATTTCTGTGTGCCCTTCTGCTCATTTCAGCTCTAGAAGTCACACACATAAGCAATGCACTTAAGAGGATGCCAACACCATTTGTTGCTCAGCAAAGCACATAAAAATGCTCTTAATCTCATCACTAACTCAAGCAATCTTTCAAAAACGGTGTTATTTAACACTGTATCAGAAGTATTGATCAAATCAAATTAGTCTGCATCTGCCTTTAATACAAATGTTTACAAGTGTGCCCGAGGGTGCAGCTGTTTTGTTTTAATTGCAGGTGTATTGCAGAATGCACCTTTTCACTGCAGGCATATTAATGAGATATACTGCTACCCGTTCAGCTTCTTCAAATTGCTTCTTCTCCTTGCTATAAATTCTGGCACAGAAAACTTCACTATTACAGGGAGATGGGAATTGGGAGAATGTCACTGCTTCTTCATGGCATTTCTTCTCAAGCTCAGTTTTAAAGACAATGGGATTTCTGAATCTTGTTATTTCCTATAAAGACCTTTCTATTTTTAAAAAGATTTTCTACCATTAAAATCAAGAATAAACATTTAAAAAACCTCAACTGACAGAATTTTAGAATTTTTAAGATTTCTTTAGGATTAGATTTAACATGATACCAGAATAGCCAAATACCATAAAGAAAAGTATCAGCTCAAAGCACTGCCTCACCTGGAGTCCTTCTGCTGAGGTTTCAATAAAGGTTTTGCCACATAACTGTACAGATGGACCACTACTACTTACTGTAAGTTTACAGAAAAATATTAGGACATCTAGATTTTGACTTCCAGATCTTGCATGACTACAAGAAATAAAAGAGGTCTTCAGAGGAAAAAAAGTGGCTTCTGGCAATCATCAGGATGGATATACTGTCTTTCTAAACCAGATTTTTTTTAAGAATTTCACATGTTAATCAATAATTTTAAGAGTGCTACAAGGACACAATCATATTAAAACATCCCTCCCAACAGTTAAATGAAATGCTCCCATATTTATATATAATAAATCAGCCAACTCTATTCTGCAATTATTTAAGACAGATGTCAACAAATTTTGTATGCTTTTACTGAAAATACACTAACAGAACTGGTATTACTCGATTGCTTCAAGAAAGCAAAGCCAGTAGACAACATTTTTGCCCTCTACATTCAATTCACTGATTTACCCACATCTTTCCTAATATTTTCTATAGTGACACACATTTTTGACCATTCAAAAAAAACCCTAATATTGTCCCGTTGACCAGATGAAATCTGCCAAACCCTAGCAGTGGACAAAACATGAAGGATTTTAGTATGTCAAACAAATGTATCAATTAGTGCTGCAGACACCACAATTCCAGTCTGGCATTGGTAATCTGCTGGTAAATCCCACCCTTGCAGGAATGCAGGATTCAGCAGAGTCCTGATATCTTATGAAATCAGCCAACCCAAATTTCTTCATGCTAGATTTTTTTCCAAAACATTTCTGCTTCTTTGGCCACAGAGAAAGCAGATGATTATTTTTCTACTCATTTCATATTATCCATATTACAGCTTAAGAACTATTTGACACCAGCAAGAAACATTTCAGTAGGTCATTAGAGGGATTTTGCACTTCATTAATTCAGCATAGAAAGAATCATTATTTTTCTACAGTAACTTAGCATCTTTTATGGGTTCTCTATGCAACTCCCAAGGAAAACAAATCCAAATCTTGTAGAAAAGCCAAAAAATTGTGGGTATTAAATACTAGCACACATTAAAAATATATAAACCTGGACACTTCTGCTTTCTCATATTGAGAACCAAAGTTGCAATTACATGAGTATTTTAACCAGTCCTCCTAAGGCTGTGCTTTCAGCAAAAAGGACACTCCAGCTGCCTTATCCATCACTGCCACCACCTCCCTTGTTGTGGCACTAGTGTTTCTATAGTCACTGTCCTGGCAGGAACGGACCCAGCTCAAAACTTGGGGTGTATTTCTTTTTCTGCTGAGCTACTTTTCAGACAAGCAGTTGCCAAGTGATCTGTCTGAGTTTAATGCTGTTGCTGCACAAGGCACACAGCAGAAAGCAGCCAAGACAGAACACCTTTCTAGTTAATAATAATGAGGAATAAAAGGTGGAGCATCCTTTTCAGCAAGAGTAAATAAAGATTACGCTACACTGAAGTGATCAGGTAACCACCGTAATTTACATAGGAATTGTAAAAAAACTTAGAATTGAAAGAGTATAGATGACAAAATACACTGTGGTCTGTAATAGCTTTGATGGACAATTGTTAATTGGGGGGAGGGGAGACCAAAAAAACCCAACAAACCCTACATTCTAAGATTTAAGTATTATATTTAGCTTTAAAATATCAAAGTTGGTGACAATGAAAGTCAACACACTGTTAGTATTCTTTTAGTCATGATGAGACACTGTCACTTTGAGGGCAGACTGGAAAGGTTGGGGATTTTGAGGGAGTTTTGTCTGGGATTTTTGTGGGTTGTTGGTAGGACTTTTTGACAATGGACAATTGGTGGGTTGTAAGAGTCCTGAAAAAATAATACGAAATGTTGTCAAAATGGACCACAATCCATCAGCCTATGTGTGAAACAAACGATTGCTCTAAGGATGAGGAAAACAGAATAATCCAATAAGTGTTCCAGCATCATACAAATGTACAACACAAGCAAAAGGATCCACAGTAAACTTTCAGTACAGTAACACTCTACAATGACATAAAGATGCTGAACTATAACACTGAATTCAGAATCCTCCTCAAGAAAGCATCAAGCCAATGGAATTTTAAATATTTCAAGTGTGTCATTAAAATATGATAATGCACAATCAACAGCTGCTATTACATCTCTACCTGAATAAATTAAAGGTGTTGCTAACTCAGACAAGTTATTGCAGCACTGGCTCTGCACTTACACTGGGGTGCCTACTCTGCAATAATTGCCTGTATGCATACTCAGGGTTTTAATGTGTACTGATCTATCAACATTTAAACAGAGAAGCTATTACAAATGGATTCCATTTTTTCAATTTTACCAGCCTATTCAAATTGTAACCTTAGCTTGCCTAATAGCTTAATCTTCTTTTCCTCATTCCATCCAGAAACTTCTGCATGAGTGGAGACCTGAAATCTCATCTTCTCTCAGTCCCCTCTCCCACACACACACAAGTAGAGCACAAAAGCAAGAATCTGTTAAAGACCATGGCTTGCAAAAAAAGAAGGAAAAAAGCCTCTTGAAATAAAAGATGTTAAAATGCTTTTCTATTTCTACTCGCTTCATTTTTCTGAGAGTTATGGAATTGACAATACTATAAGAGACACAATAAAGCAGAAACTCCAAATTTCATTATCACATGCAGGACAAAAATCAATGCTCAATTTAGGACCACAAAAGAAAACACACCTCATACTGACTATTTCATGTTAATTTAGTTCAATTACAGATACCAGTGGAGATGTAGAAGAAAGCTCAACACAAACCACTAGTTTGGGCTAAGAGACCAGAGTTCCCAGGAGCCTGGAACAGCCTGTGACTACCTGAGCACCAATTTTGCTTCATGGTTATACTCACTTGTTTCTCCTTGAACTCATGAGTATTAAGGAGTCCTATTTTCTATAATTACTCAAAACAAACACAAGAACTATATTGTTTATTATCAACACTTCTTTAATCTCTCGATCCACAACAAATACAAAAGAGTAAAATACTATTAGCGTAATTAAATAAGCAAGAAGTTACCAAGAAAAAAAAATCTGGAACTTTAATTTCATGATCTTTTGATGCAAGGAACTGAATACAACTAAAAGGGCACCATCCTATTTAATTCAGATGTAACATTTAAAACTTTCAAAAATTGTATCTTCTGACTTTCACTTATATGTCTTGAAAGATTTCAGCAGCATGTCAGAGCAGACAGCTGAAGGCAAACAAAGGATATCCAGGATCATACATTGAGGCAGGTTCACTTCAAACCTGCCACAACATCCACAGTTCATAAGCTTTTGTCTGTCTGCTACACTTGCCTCCAAGATGAGTGATCATAACCTAATTTTTCCAGCAGACTTATGTCTCATACATTGTGTGGGATCGAAAAGGGAATAAATTTTTTTTAAAAAGTGTCAGGGTTGTAGCAGTAACCATAAATTTGGCATTTTCTGACTTCTGGACTTCGCGACCTCAATCTTTCTCCCCCCGTTCTATTTTTTTTTAATAAAGCAGTGGGAGGATGTCCAAATATTCCTACTTCATAGAAGTGTTTGATGTTAGACTTTATGTCCTACTTCAGAATTGCTTCGTGCTTGATATGTCATTTATGTCCTGTAAAGTACCAGGAATGCAAAGTGATACACTGCTGTTATTAAGGATCAGTGTTAACACCAACATATTTAAAAATCAAGTGATAATCAGAGTTCTGTAAAGACAGATAAAACTAGTGAACTTTTCATATTACATAAGCATAAGAGATATTTTTGCAATAACTTCTTGAAAAAAGGATTCCCATGTGCAAACCAATAATTCCAAACCATGTCTTTCTTTATCACAAAAAAAAATTAAATAAAAATCAAGGAACTAAATTTTTCATACTAAACCTCATTTTTTCAAACACTGAAAATCTTCCTTTTGTGTCGAAATTAATCCATGGTGCCTAATTACTCACACAGCAAGTATTTGCTCTAAAACATTTTTTAATTCCACATTACATTTCCACATTACATGCAAATTCTGGCTTCTATAAAGCTTTTATAAGGTCACATTCAGAGCATGAAATACATAATGCTTTAAGAAACACCTGTCAACTTCCCAGCAACCTCCAGAAAAGTCCTAAGTTTCACAACTCTTCTGCTGCTTAGCCAAAGGTTGGATAAGTATGATTTGCAATCACCTGTTATGAAGAATGAGCTGTAAGTGAAATCATCTCTCAGAGTACACAAGGTCATGCAGAACTCCTCTGCAATCCTGCACATGGAATACCAGGGTGGGCTGGGAGCAGTCTACAGGAAGGATTTTTTTGTTTATTTTCAAGAGTGCAAATTTACACAGATATTTTCGGAAGCAAATAAAACTTCCAGCAAACTAGTTACATCTTAAATCAGAAGTGTGACCTTTAAAGACATGTAGAGCTTTATGCTCCCTAAGCTGCCTGCATGAACACTGGCTGTTAAGACTTTATTTAGTGCTCAAAAACCTCGTAAATATTAACCTGTCATGTCACTATTCATAGGATAAATTTTAGTAGGAAACAAATTAGACAATACAGTGTTGGCCTTCTACTGCATAGAAGGGTTCTGACCAAAAGTAAGTCTGTAAGATGAACTGCAGCTTTCCTGTCACTGATGAAATACAAACAGCCTCTTTCCACAGCTGTGCTTTCTAAGAAGTCACGAGAATTTAGTGTCTGTCCGTGACTGGTGGCAACCAGGTCACAGAACAGGTCAGAAGCTATTTAGAGGACACAGAAAGTACAAAAATATACAGTCTGTTGACTAAACACAACCAGGATAAAAATATAGTATGTAGGTTTGATTATTCAGTAAAGTTCTCCAGAGACTGTGAAAAATCAGGGATTTTCCTCAAGAATATATGAAAAAATACAGAATGATGCACAAAAGTACAACCTTTGCTAACCTTTCTGGTTAAGCCCAATTTTAAAAACTGAAGAAAATGATAGTGAAAAAACTAAAGTTACCAATTATATACTAAAAATAGCACTATAATAAAAGAACCATGTAAAGAAGGACACAACGCCCTTGTAAAATGCAAGTTTTGGAACTTCTTTTTCCACTGCAAAAACAAAATGAGGAGACTTGTGCTAGTAGGACAGATTGTTCTGGTGAAAAACAATGATGAAAACATAATCTTCCAATGGCAACTCTTGGAACAGACAAAGATGTTTGTGTTTCGAATATGATAAGATAAATAAAACCTTTTAAAAAATTAGAGAATGACTTAACAGAGTAAATGCATATATATATATAAAACTTCTGACAAACTTAATAAAATTGGTTATAAGACAATGATCTGTAAAGTAGGGCAAGTGTTCAAATGATGTCTAACATACAGTGAAACTCTATGGATTAGGATTTGTCTTAGGTAGCATTAGTATTTTTTCAGCTATATCTGCTGCTAAGTAAATCTATATCTTAAAAATGCATAAGACATGAATTCAGGAAAATAATTCAAAATGGCAGAAATTTTAACTTATAGCTTCTCACAACATAGTTTACTAGCCTGCATATCAAAAGAAGCAAGAAAAGGTTAGTACTATACTAGTAAATTGGAAAGGAAGCAGGAAAAGAATATAAATTTTAAAAATTCATTTCAGGCTTTGTCTTCAGAAGTAAGAAGCACAAAAATCCAGTCACTGGAGACCTCACAGCTTTTCTCACTGCACTACTGCATTCCATTTTTGTTGCCTGATGTGTTAGAATCAGTTGCTATGCAACCAAGCTATAAGCCTCACCATTTAATAATTCTTCTGCTAATTGCACTAGAGAAAAAGAGCTTTAGTGTCTGACTTTGTCACAGCACTGAATTCTTCCTCTACAAAGAATCTACGACCAACAACAAACTTGAAAAAAGCATTTTTATTGCATGTATCTGGGATTAGCTGCTATAAAGGTATTGATTACAAATGTTCAGTCATCTGAATTTTTATTATAATTATGATTAGATTATTTACTAAGTGTTCTACTGGCTTTATAGACGGTTTTAAAATGCTTTTCCCCCCATTCCTTCCACCAAAGCCTTCTCTGAACCGGGAAACTAATGATAGTGTGGATGCTTCTGTTGATCCTGTGTTTTCATTTCATTTACAAATTGCCAAGTATCAAGAATTGAAAATCTCAAGATTTTCTTTCTATTTTATAGCTGTTTTACCTACACATAGGAACTAACTGAGCAACTGAAGGAGACCAATTGCGGCCCCTGCTGGTTCCTGACACCTACAAAACAACAGAATCAACAGAGTGCAGTAACACCAGAAAATTTCCCATTGCAATTCTACCACTGAAAAGTAAAATAAAAATGTAGGAACAAAAGGATATTGCAGTAATAACATCAGCAGAGAATATTTAGTGAGCAAAGTACCACAGTAACTAATAACATGAACTCCATCTACACCTTCAATTATCTCACTTGGAAGTCTCAAACTAGTTTCCCACTTCATGAAATGCTGTGCAAAAAAGGATTTTTCAGCTTAGTAAGGCTCAGGCAGCAGACCAATGCCAGAGCCTAAAACCCTGCCCAGTGAAAATGCAAGGTCTACCTCCCCTAACACAGGTTGACAGAGCACTTGAACATGACTTTAGAAAATGAGATTTGAGTATCTTAAGGGTTCATACATTTTGTTCATTTCATGATTCAATTTGCAGTCTTGGCTGCATCACTTCTAACTTCCCAAATGCCATCATTTAAAACTCACATATATGTAAGAAGAAACAGACAAACACACCCCCAAGAGCTCTAGGAATAAAGCAAGTTCAGTTACAGAACATTCTGTACAGTGAGGAACATCAACACATACTGGCTTACATACTTGGACAGTCAGTCTAAGAACTAAGTCTTTGTTCTCCAAGAAAATATATAAAAGATGGGGTAAACAAACTGCCTGTTCTTCTATTAATCCATCTCTACAGCAAAGGCTACTGCATCCTGTTTGGTTCTACTCTGAATACCACCGAAAATATGACTGTTCTCCACCTTAATCTTAACTAAAGTTTTTGCATATGAAAGCCCATATTTATGTGTGGAGCAGATTTTCATATCAAAACCACAGACTGAGTGTACACAGAGTTTCAGGTTTGTTTGTTTTTTTCCAACTAAGCATTAACAAAAGCAGGCAAAATAAGGAAGGCCACACCATAACCAACCATTAGTGTTTTCAGAGCTTGCAGAGATTTAAAGTTAATCAAATTAAACCATTATTTTTCATTTAACTACTGAAGCTACATCTACTCTAAGGATATATCAACTGCAATGAACCTTAACCTGGTATCTGCCAATACAAAAATCATTTTAGAGCAGTTATTTCTAACATGGCCCAGCACATCAGAAATGAAGTGCTTTATGCCTCTCTATAGATCTTACTGAGATAAAAAAGAAAGAATTATAGGACTTTCAAAGCTATTTTCATCAAACTAGACACATCAAGAAAGTACTTACTAATTGTCATGGATTCTGGCACGGTGGCTGAAGGCAACATACTGCTTAAAGTATTCACTTGAGCTGGAGGACTGACTTCCACTCTAGTCATAAAAGTACAGTATAATCAATAAATGAAAACAAAACCCCGAATTCAAAACTTAATTCTAGTTTCTGGAATGTTTTTTTCTTGTCATCCTATCCACCTATATTTAATCAACTTAAATTTAACTTCCCTTTAATGTATCTCCTGTGAGCCAGATTTAAGAATACACAAAAAAAAAATATCTCAAAATTAACAGGTCACGGAGAATAAGTAAAAAAAAATAACATAAAACCCAAAATAAAACCTAATTTCAAAACTAGGAGGCCAAGTCTGTCTGTTATTTGACATGCTTATGTGACTTCTTCAAGATAATTAGCAAAAGTTCAACAGGTAAAAAGGGAAGTGCAGGTTTTTTGCACTTGCCTTTCCACACATTTGTAGAAGTACCCCAATGAATAATTGGTTTTCCAGTACTGAATCCATTAGGTAACAATAATAAGGTGCCAGCTACAGGATGAAGCTTTTATTTTTCTTTTAAGAAAAATGTATTTGACACACACCTGTAAGGGAGATCAGATCTTCTTGGAACCAGTTCTACCGGATGAACAACATGATCAGGCCCCTCTCCATTCTCCAAGTTATCTAATGTAGAATGTACAAGCATTAGCTTCCTTCAGTTTACAGTACTTACAAGAATAAAATTAAAACATAAAGAAATCCAGAAGGAAGGTAGTTGCATTTTTAAATATAAATACTCGTATTTAGTAAAGTTTTAAACACTTTAAATTCTTTTTCCAAAGTTGGCTTCTGCACATTCACCCCAAATGCCAGCAGGAATGTATAGTTCCTTAGGAACACAGCCACCATCGAAAATATTAGTATTGCACAATCCCTAAATTATGTTTTATATGTACATTTTAAACTAACAGTGTAAGTCTCTATGAAGAGACTTCTTACTCATGTTATTTTTGTCAGCCCCGGGAGTTTAACCACCACATGGCATCTGATACTGAGTACAAATCTGTCTGTGACTTGCAGGAGAAGAATTTGTGGTTAGTCTCCAGCACATGAAACCTTGCAAAGACACCAGTCCTTCATGTATTCCCAACAGAGCACCATGGCTTTTCCCTGGCTCCTTATGTCTCTGTGGTAAACATCAGGAATCAGACAGATGAGACATTGTTTAAAAAGCATAAATAATACGCATCTGTCCACAGATCCACAACTGTCGGGATCAAAATATCCACATCACTGGGCCTGTCATTAAGGAAGTTCAGGTGGAAAGAGGCAAAAATCTTATTTTATTGATGTTCTCTGCATCCCACTAGGTAAAGTTACTATAAGACAATCCTAAAATCAAGAACTAAAATACCACAGATTTAAAAAGCCGGAATTCTAGAAAAAAAAAAGATAATGGGAATTAGAGTTACGTCAGATGGACTAAGAAGGAGAAAATTCATTTTTTAAGCTGTAGAGTTTACATAAGCTCAGTTCCTAAAATGCACACTCCATTTTTGTTCCAAGCAACTGAATTTTGACTGAGGCTTTCTCATTTCTAGTTATATGGAGATATGATATGCCCTGACACATCCCTGAAGCATTGCAACAGACTAAAACTGAAAACAGATATATTAACATACAACACTAGAGCTTATGCTGTAATCTATTTCAAATATATATATGCCTTCTTATATATCTGTATTAAGACCCATAACCTAAAATATTGGGTTAAACTATATACTTTACAAGAGCTATTTAAACATGTTTTAACAAAAATGGTGTCACAATAACAATGAACTTGCCAGTTACTGGGCTGAACTGTCCTCAGAATAAGCTAATACACATTCCTTCCAGTATCATTCATGTATAGCACTAGTGTAACTCCCAAAGTCAAGCCAACAACAGCCTAAGGCAGCTTCAATCTCCTCAAGCTGTCAGGATGGCTGAGGAGGGGATGACCACATCCACATGTATCCCTTTCCCTCTCTGGCTGGCATTTGGGTTGCAGGATGAGCCATGGAGTGCAGCTCTGCCTGCACACTGTCAGCTGCACACTGTTTACCAGGGCCCAGGGACAGCATGGAATTGAAACCAGGAGATCAGACAGCAGAACCTGCCTTGCAGTTTCCTACAACTGATGAAGATTCCTTTTACCAGCCCAGTTGGATCACACAGGTTTGCATGGCAGAACACAGGGAATACCACAAGGACAAAGGGGGACAGGAGGAAAACTGAAGATATCTGTGTAGTGTGCCAGAAGGGATCTGAATGGGCTGTTGATCATCCCTAGCAGTTCAAGCATTGTATTCAAAACAGTTCTGAGATGAAGCAAGATGAAACAACGGTCTTTGGTATCTTCTTAATAAAAATAAGACCCTATTACTTATTGTTATCCTCTTTGGTTATCTGTACTAAGTTTTGGCTTAGACTGCTGACTTTTGATTTCAGCTACAAACCCCCAGCTCACATTCCTGATCTCCCATGACATCTACTGACTCCCACAGCAACAGAACAACTACTTGTATTCCAGATTTAAACCTTATTTAATCTTATTTAAACATCTTATAAAGTAAATGTTCTAAAATACAGCAGAGGGCAGTACAGCATTATTTTATGATTCACATTTTTATCACCAAACTTACAGAACTAAATTACACTTTTTCACAGGCCTTCAATTAACAATCCATTTAAACTACTGCCACATATAATGTATGTGTAAAAAATATTAAATATTTTCAATTAAAACATGGTTTAATGTCACTGAGAAGTTTTCAAAATGATCACTGAGAAAATGAGTATACCCAAAGTCTTACAAAAGCAGTGTTTTATGAACAGCTAGCAAAATATTAGTGGGGTGGAGGAGAGAGTTGGTAGAATTTGTTTGGTTTTGGTACCAATACAGTCGCTGGAAAATCACCAGGTCTTCTTTTCCATCCCTTTGATTGTTTTTACTGCTTGCTTTAAATGGTCCATATGATTCTTGAAGTGCAGTACTGCACACAACACTGCAGCTGAGGCACATCAGAGCCAACAGAGCATAAATTTACAAATGACACTTTCATTTGTGCACAGCACTTCTAATTCACTATCAGCCTGCAACCTACAGAAAACAAATTGGAGGATACTGGCAGATGAAAAGTTAGATATGAGCTGGAAAGTGGTGCTCACAGCTCAGAAAGCCAATCTTAGACTAAAAGATCTCTGAAGATCCCTCCCAATCCAAACTATTCTATGATTCCTGTGTCCTTTTCTGAAGTACTTCCTAGACAATCATTCCTCATTCCATACAAAAACAGGTAACAGCTTCTACTGAACTGCCTCCAACTGCTCTCCAATCTGTCAAGATTAATTTGAATTCAAGTTCTCAAACACACTTGCAACTTCTTCCAGCTTAGTGATATCTAGAAAATGAATATGGATACTTTCTATTCAACCATCCTAAACTTTAATAAAATACCACACATGACCACAGTTTAATCTCAACAAAACTCTGGTTTATTTTGACATTGATAAATCCTCCTCAACCAAATAACTACTCAAATAGAGAACTCTGATTCACAACTAGAATAAATTTTAATTGAAATTTCTACCCAGTTGTGCAATCTGTCCTGTGTACTTAAAATTCCATTATTTCTTACCATTGTCCCATGTTAAAAATTTCATTATAAAGGTTGTTGGAATTCTGTGAATTAAAATACCCACCTGTTTGGGAGTAAGAGCCAACAGCACTAACAGGAAACAGAACATCTGAGTCATCATTTAGGACCTGCAGAGGAGTCCAGCTGCATATCTGAGAATTGCAAGTGCCTATTTCACGAGTCCTAGATTTAAAACAAATTTACAAAACAAGCTATTTATACAGTCAATATTCATGTTCAAAATGCTTATATTTATTTCCGAGATACCACTGCAAGAAAAATCATTATTTCAAGCTGCCTGCCAATTTCTTGGTCAGCCATACATTAATTCATGAAAGATCAGACACTGCAAAGCAGACGAGGCAAACAGTGCTTGCCTTTTTCTCCAAATTAATTTCTTTGTCAGAAATAAAGCAAGCATACTAGTATTTCAAATTATTCTTTCTTGGTTTTGTCTTGGCTTGTTTAACTATCTACTCTGATGTAACAGGTTTACTCTGCTTAAAATAGACATTTTTACTGTGAAGACAAAATAGATTTGATATCGTACTAAGAATAAAGAAATGTCAAGTAGGCCAGGATTACAGCCTGGCTATATCATGCAACAATTTTGACATCCAAGAACTTCAAGGAAAATGAGAAGTCTGAAATCTCAACATTTTGGATTTCAGTGGAACTTAGAAGCAAAATATCATCACCACAGTGGCCCAAATGGTTTAACCAATGAAAAAGAAAAAAAAGGATAGGGGGAGTAGGAAAAAAAAAAAAAGAGAAAGTCTGTCTTCAGTTCAACACATCAATTTGCCAGTATCCACGAAGGGAGGGGTGGATGGGAAGCCTGGAAAGTTTCCCACTAACTCCTGCATCATTACTTACTTCTCAGAAGCTTCAGTTTCACCTTCTGTGCTCTTATTTCCTAATGTTTTTCCATACAGCTCATCCTCATCTGCATCTTCATCATCAATGCTCTTCACATCCAGTTTCTGGTACTCATATTCTCCATTCATGAACACTGAATTGCTCTTCCATGAGCTGTTACTTTCATTCCCATTCAAATTTTTTCCGAGAGTGCTTTCAGATGAGGATAATACAAGAACTGAGGATCTGTCTACACTCTCCTCTGAACTTTCTCCTGCAATCAGAGTCTTTGTGGCATCCCCCAAATTTTGCTCATCCTCCTCTTCATCAAATGAGATTATATTGGTTACTCTCTTCTTCTTTTTTCGATCTTTTCTGTGTTTCAAATCTAGTAGCAATACAAAGGTTTACACAGTTTGGGAGACAGAAACAGTGTAATACACTTGTTTTTTTCTTAAAAGAGCTCATGTACTCTGTAGATGAGTTTGGTAAAGAAAATAACATTTAGATCTACAGGATATTCATTACCTTTCCATACATTGAGCTTTTCAATCTTTAATTACCATCTTTATTTTATATGTCTTACATAAATCAGATTTTAGAGGATATCTTGGAAGTGCATTCTTAACATTATTCAATTGGAACTGGAAGAAAAGGTTCAACAAACTCATTGAATTAAATTTAAAATAAAAAGTTGGCCTTCCTGTCACTTTCTCCCCTGGAATATGCCCACTGTATATGCAGAGCATGCCTACCCAACACAGAACATATGTAACACTTCCAGAGAGAAAAAATTAAAACAAATGAACTCACAACACAAACAAAATCCACAACTTGCAATCAAACAAAGTCAGTTTTGTCTATACTTTAAAAATTGAGCTGTCAGTTTTCAGAAGAGGAAATTAAACTTGCTCCCTCCCTCAGCTAATTAGCTCTTGGTCCAGAAATACACTGAAATACTCCCTGATTACATCAGATCTATTCAGTGACAGCACTTATTTTTAAATTATTACCTATTCTTACTGGATCCAATGTGCACATGAAGCCAAGTGCAAAGTTGAAGCATTAAAATATCAGAAACTTCCTCACCAAGACAACTCAATTTGGGATTAAACTGGTTTGTTTCATTCAAGTCCAGCTGCTGCATACCCACAAAACACACTGACATACTTTTCAGAGGATCTTAAATCCCATTCTGGTTGCAAACAAAATTCCAACAACGCAGACTTCAATGAAAACATCTGACTTGCTCTAACACTCCACATATAATTTCACTGGAATAAACTGATTTTTTTAAAAAGTGACATTTTATTGTAAGTTATACATTTTATGTACTGTGTACACATGTACTGTACACACAATGTACATTATGTTGTAGAGTCACATACAGCATATGGTCACTTATTCTCTTATTTCATCTTGCAAGCCTATTCTTATGAAAAAGAAATTGAAATTCAGGTCACAAGCAAAGCACTACCAATAAGATAGTTTAGCCTCCCTTTCACAGTGATACAAGAAAGCTGAAATACACAGTTATCATCCAGTATTCATACTGTATTTCTAAAAATTTTCCTATTTTTTATTACATACTCAATTAGTTCATATCTGTAGTGCACTTATTTTTAAGATTTCTATTCTACATTAGTTCATTACATGTACATGAAAAAGTAATTTAAACACACTTGGATATTTTATACGTTTCTGAATGACACTAACATTGCATAAAATCTTACCAGCATTGACATTCCTTGACAGAACAGGAAGTGGGTCAGTCTCCTGGTCAGGTTTTATGAGAATGGAGACAGCAGAGGATGCCGTGATCTCCCGAAGGAGGCTGCTCACCCCCTGGGTGGATTCTTTCAATAATGAAGTTACATTTTGTGTGGATTCCTTTAACAAATCAGACACAGTGGGTGTGCATTTGCTCTGCCCATTTAAATCCTTATTATCAATGTTGATTGCAAAAAGGATGGAGTTCAGACCTTCAGATAAAAGGGGAAAAAGAGACCAAAAATGCAGCATATACTTCACACAAAAGCTAAAAACATAGAACTTAAGGATTAACAAAGTTATGACATGCAAAACATTTTTCCCCAAAATTTCCTACAGTTCTCCATGCAAGAATTCTTATTTTTTCATATACCATTCATTCTTTTTCAGATTATGTTCAAGCTGATGCAATCAGTTCTGAATTCATTTGATGGCTGTTCAGCTGCACATCGAATAAGCAATAAGTACTGTGAACTCATTTATTTATAACCTTTCATTGAAACTCATTTCACTGCAACTTTAGTATTTGTTGGTTCCTACATTCTATTAGCAAAAACTCCTGTGAACTTTGTATTGCAGAATGAAGCATGTGACTGTGTTTCTGAGAAAAGAGGTATAAAAGGTAATAATTCATCACTTCTGCGGTCAAACTCTATAAATTATTTGTTAGCATTCCTTACTGTTACTCTCCTTACCTGTATTTACCTCCAATTAGGATCTTACTATAAAATTCTATCATTACTCTTTTCTAGTCAGGAATAACCCCTTCTGTTTTCTCTAAATTGCACTAGTTTTAATTTAGCCTTCACTGTTGAAGGGTTAGAAAGTTTATGTGAAAGACTTTTGAACTGTAGGAAGGCAGACCCAGGATTTTAACAATCAATCAATCCATAGCATAAATAGGCATACTACCTTCACTGCTCACCCTGACTGTGCATCAGAGGCACATTCTCTGCGTAAGCAGAGTGTGTTAGAGAAGCTCCACACAACCAGAAATAGAGGTAACATCCCAAAATGCAATAGTTTTCCAAGAACAGTATTACTGGAGAGAAATTCTTACCAGCTGCCATCGTAGGTATCATACTAGAACGTTCTTCATCCATCATAAAAGACCAGTCTTCATAGAAGACACTGTAATTTGAAAGGAAAAATAAAACCACGTAATCCTATAGTAACATATATTCCTCTTCTGAAAAACAAGAAAACTCTAGAAAACAAGTAAGATTACACCAATGGATTAAATTTTTATGTCACAGTAACTCCCTCAAGTTCTGAAACATACAGAACTGTCTGAACTGTTATTAAAGACATACTAAAGAGTATTTTTATCTATGGTTTTTGCTCTGCATATTTTTTAGGAGAAGAAAGGCTACACAGGACAAGGAGGTTCACATTCAATTAGCAGCCACAGCATCTCTCTATACCTATTGCTATAGCCACTTTATAAAGGATTAGAATGTATGAATACAAACAAAAAGATTCCTTTCATCTTGAGCAACCTGGCCTGGTGGAAGGTGTCCTTGCCCATGGCAAGTGGGTTGGACTACATGGTCTTTAAAGATCCCTTCTAACCCAAACCATTCTAATATTCTATGATTCTGTGACCTGTTTCATTATCCAAACCCACATCAATTATCCTAAATGGTTCGGGTAAACTACGAATTTGAATGCAAAAAAGAACAAACCAACCTGAACATTAACTTCACTGTGAACACATAAATTTAGTTGTTCTAAACCTGGTTCTTTTTAGTAGCAGGGTGTTGTATTTTTACTGTCACTATTCAGTTCACTAAACAAAAAAACAGATAACAAGAAAACCCTCAATCTATATATTAAACAATTTTGACAGATTCATTTAGAAGTTTCCAAAACAGTTAAGAATTAGGGGTACACACTGATTCTGTAAATCCCATTTGAATTCGGATAATGTTTAAGTCTTAAATAGTCTGGAATAAGCCTTTTTAAAGATACCATTACAATGGAGAGTGTGCTCATAATCCTAATACTGTGCAAGTATTGCTACAAGCATGAGAGTTATTACTGACACAGCAACCCAAGTCACTAATTTCCTCACAATGGTTTTCATATTTTTCCTTTACTATTTCATTTGTCTTCATTTGATTTTTTATCAAAATCTGTCTTGCAAGAAGCCTACAGAAGACTGGAACAAAATAAAAATTGAAAGGAGGAACTACCAAGCTCAGTTCTGGCAATAATGTTATCCAGTACATCTATTAATCAATGCAAATGGAAAGAATGGCTTTCTGCTGAATCCACTGGACTTGATCAAGCTCAACAGTTATTGATACAAAAAGGAAAACACCTCAAATTTTCAAAAAGAAAAGGAGTTGAAGATGTACAAGGAAAAAGGTAGGACTCAGTTTATGAACTTAAGTGCATTTTGCACCTCCAGAGTACTTTAGGATTTCGCAATGCAAGTTATTCTCAGCAGCTGTAACATACGGTGCACAAACTGTTACCAAACCACTTCCAGGGGATCTGCAGTAGCAGCTCCCACCTGCTTCAGTGCTGGAGCTGTGCAATGACAGGATGAGCATCTCTAAAAGGCAACAGGCAATTGCCACTGATGAATTGATAAGACCAAGGCTGCAATTGTGCACTATATTAATGGAATGAGGGGGCACCTCAAAGCATGGTGTCAAAGTCACAGTGCGGAAAACTGTTGAAAAAACTGGGAAGGGAGTTAGTAAAGAGGATGGAAATGAGATGAGGATAGAAATGTATATTCTCATGTGGTAGAATGAAGCCAGTTTCAGGTCACGTGTCAATAAAGGCACAAGCCAGTATCTTAATGGATACTAGAATTTTTTTTAAAAGAACAAAAGTATCAGGTTAAGCAGCTTGACCAGTATGGCAATTAATACAGTATATTATTACAGCTGTGGCTTTGGGTTGGTCGTTGGGGGTGTTTTTATTCTCAGCAGCTCATTTGTCAATAAATTTCCTGCATTACCAAGATATCAGGCACAGTACCTGAGTCGATTCTTATCTGCAAGCAGCATATGAACATATCTTTCCAGTGAGTGCTCATTCAATGCACAGCGCAGCCAAGCCCGGCCTCTGCCAATATCTGTAGTAATGGCCTTCAGGGAGTAAAA
>WEIV01001321.1:399087-443709 GCA_013390005.1 Calyptomena viridis | reverse complement strand
TCGGCTCCGCCGGCCCCGACCCACCGGGCGGCCCCGCCCGCCCGGGCACAGCCAGCGCCGGGCACTGAGGGGACACCGGGCAAAGGGCGGAGGAGAAAAGGGGACACGAACTGCCCCGCTCTGGCACGTGTGCGGTGCAAGGTGAAAGCTCGGAAAGGATCATTACCAAAAAACCCAACGTGATTCATCACCCAGACCATAGTTTCAATAATCAAAAGATTTTGTGGTAACTACAGCAGGAGCTCGTTCTTCAGCAGCTGGTAATGGAAGTGAAGTTTCACAGCCAGTCTGAGGTTTTACCAAGCCACAGTCACTGCGAGTGCATTCTTCCACTGAATACAGTATTGTTTCACTTTGAAGTGTGTGTCTAATCTCTAGAGACAGAAAAAGATGTCCTATGTAAGGACTTTCAGAAATCAAAAGTTCCGATATGAATTTAATAGCTCTCCAGGCGTATTTCAGAGGTTTTGGCTCTGTGTGCCCAGACCTCTGCAGCTAAATCCCAGCTGGCCAGAGCTCAGTGTCAGCCTCCTAAAGATGCTGTAATGGGGATTGTTCATAGATTCTGGGCAATAATTTACCAGTCCTAAAATATTTTAATTCATCATTTGTGCAAGAACCTGAAATAGAAAACTAGCTACAAATAAAGAAAATTGTTGCTTGCTCTATTGTTACTGCAGTTTTTCAGGAAATAAATGGCCTAATGCTAAGAAAACAACATTAATGTTTGGAAGGCAAGGAAAGAGAAGTATATTCCTAATTTTAGGCCTCTCCATAGTCCAGCTTGACTCTTGCTAATCACCAATCCTTGTAAAGATGACAACAGTAAGTAAAAAAATAAAGAGGAATAAATCTTTGTAGAATGCAGTCTGAAAATGCTTGTCACCAAAAGGAAAGCCTGTACCACCAGGAAATACATGGGGATTGCAGGGGTTGCAATGCAGTCCACAGGCTGGACTTTGATGACCCTTGTGGGTCCCTTCCAACTCAGGATATTCCATGATTCTATGGTGTGGTGCCTCACAGCCCAGCAACCTCCTTTCGTGTGACCCAGCAATACCTTCTAAACACAGGGGGCCTCCACACTCCACAAGGATCCATCATTAGAACATTCCTATTTCAAGTGTCATGGGGGCTATTTGAAATTATTCTTTACAACACTGAGGATGTACTGTGGGTCTTTGAACAGTCCTTGAGAACCATCAAGTAATTTTTGGCACAAAATTTGAGTTTAACAGAAAGCATACATTTGCAAACTTTTTTATTGATGGGTATGTGCAGGTAGATACAGTCTCTAAAGGCAAAAAAAGCTGTCTGGTGTAAGGACTTTCAGAAACTAGAAGTTCCAATAACTACTTTAGTACCTGAGAATAATGTAGGAATACTTGACTAAAAAATACTTGAATTAGAAATACAACAACCTTAATGACAGCTCAATGGAAGATCTATAAGGATGATGTAATACCTTCTCCACTCACTGCAAGTATTAAGATTAATAGCTATACTGGAATTACTCATTTATTATTATGCAGTAAAAATATACTTCTCTGAGAGTCATCCAACACCCAGACCATAGTTGCAATAATCAAAAGATTTTGTGGTAACTAGAACAGTAGCTCGTTCTTCAGTAGCTGGTAATGGAAATGAAGTTTCACAGCCAGTCTGAGGTTTTACCAAGCCACAGTCACTGCAAGTGCATTCTTCCACTGAATACATTAATGTTTCACTTTGAAGTGTGTGTCTAATTTCTTCTGTATTCACACTGCTTTCAGTATTAGCTTTGAGAGTATTATTCTGCTCCACAGAGGAGTCTGTAAATATACAGAAGTTAATTTAGTACAGACATCATGCTATACCAAGTATACATACAGCGTATACAAACATAGTTATTAAAGATCTGAATTTAATTGTGTTCCAACCATGTTTTAACCTTAGTGAAAGTTTTAAGATATAGTGAATGTTTTAAGATGTAGTTATATATGATAATCTTATGTTCTCTGAAAATATAACTGGTATACTTCAGGGTAAGTATTGAAGTAATCAAACACATGTTTTCTAATCAGTTATTATTTATTGTCTCAACACTCACAAATACAGTTTTTGTAAAATGTAAAAATAACCTAAATTTTTTCACTGTCACAAAATATACCACATATGCTTCTCACACACTGCAATATTAAATAAAATTATTTAAATTCTTATAACAGGAAAAGCTAGTATTGAATGTGCATTCTCTAGCTGTGTAGAATTCCTTTTGCATTCCATGAGAAGAGAGTGAAACCCATCTAAAGATTTTTGCTATTGAGAGTTCATAAATGATTTCTCAAACACCAGCAAGTAAGCCAGGCATGAATATAGAATCATACAATTCTGGCCAGAACCAACAAAGAGGGATTGCTGCTTTTGCAGGTCACCATCTGGATATTTTATTCCCTAGTAATTTTGATAACTTCATGGAGACTATTTTAGGAATAGAAAACAATTCAAAAAAGACAGTCACCAGAATCTGGAATATAAATGATATGCAAAATTTGTACATGGTAAGAGTAGCTAAAATGTACAATGATGTAAAGTTATTTGTGGAGAATCTTATTTATTTACCTGTGTTTTCCAGTTTTTCTTTTAGTTGCTTTAGGTGCTTCCATTTAAACAAGACCATTAAGGTGAACAGAGTGAGCATTAAAATTACTCCTAAGCCCAAACAGATCCAGAGAATTCAACTTGAATCAATACCTTATGAAATAAAAAAAATGCATACAATTAATTGTAAACAATAACTAACATACAGTAAACGTGTCCAACACATACAAGTTGTACGTAAAACACAACATGAAATGCCCAGCATGGCCACAAAGCACTGCAGAAATGTACTTACTGTTATCACAGTAGCTCTCACACGACGGCGGTGGTGCACTAGAACATTGGAGATGACAAGGCTTACAAGAGAGCAGCAAGTGATCAAAGTATTCATTTTTGGGGCAGTGTGCCATCAGGGCCAGTAATTATGGAACTAGAAAGCCACGGAAACTGCAAAAGAATGAGGATCATCTACAAAGGAGTTCTCAGTTTGAGCAACTCCAAGAAGAGCGAGCAATAATGGACTTCCATCACAGCTCCACTACACCTATTGTGTCACATAAGAAGGATTTAACTCTGAGGTCCCCAAGGAATTACTGTTCCTTTTTTGGCAATTCACAATTGTCGAAAAACTGAGCAGCTGCACCAATTTTGTCTGAAACAGAAAATGGTTATTTATAGAAGACATTTCTTGGACAGGTGCTAAACATTACCAACTATAGAAAAGAAGAAGATCTCCAAGCAGGAGTCATAATAATTGTTCTTGTCTCTAAAACTTGGTGTGGTTTTTTCATGGTGATGGGCTGCAGTAATTATGTGATGATATGCAATGCTTGCTTTTTGTCCCAGTCCAAAGAACATAAGATGAAAACAAATAGAGGCAGGAGATGCAGCAGTAAGAAGATACGACCAATTCAATTTCTACGTTTGCCACTGACTCACTCCACAACTTCAGACAACTTCCATCGTACTCGTTTCCCTGGATGGACAATAACATTTAGAACACATAGCTGATGAAAGAATTGCTTCTTGTAACTGAATGGGTTTCTGACTTCAAATGAGATACCGTTAAATTACAAGTTCAACAAGTGCTTCATAATTGTGTTGTATAAAATACTTCTAAAACCTTCAGGTATAATGGAATGACAAAATCAATCACTAGGAAATTGCTCCTCAATTCCAAATTAGCCTAATTTATCTAGTGTATTAGGTTTTAGTTGGTTTTTTTGCTTCATTCATTTTGGGGATTTTAACTATTTTTTGCTTATAACCATAGTTATATGAGCAATTTAAATCACAGTGATATGAGAAATTTAAGATTACATTCTAATCATGAAAGAGCTTTATTAATATTTTACTATTTTTATTCAAAAACATTATTTGCATTTTCCCCTTATTTTTCCATAATACAGAACTGTCACCGTGCTAAAACTGCAGTACCTAACATAGGGTACATAGGGAAAAATAGGTGTATAGGACACCTCCTTGCCAGCCAGGTAGATGTGTATGCAGTGAATGTAACATTCTGAAAACGTATTTAGTCTTCTCACAGGAAAAAGAAAAAGCTTTGACAACAGACTGCCACAATGAAAACATTTCACACAGCTAACTTGTATCTTGATGTTTTAATCTAATAGAATTTATTTTAAACACAAAGTTAACTGGTAATATCTAGCAAGTAGCAGTAACTGCCTCTATCCAGTATCACTGCCACAGATAGATCAGAATTACAGGCTCATTTATAATTAAAATCCTCTTTGCCATATTTAAGTTAATTGCCTTTTTTTTGACCACGGAAAGAAAAAAGAAACACATTGTATAAGGGATTGTAATTTCATACCACATTACTATGTATGAGACTTATTTTCCCACAAAATGCACCATGTGGGAATACACAAACTGTTTGGAATGGAGCAGTGTAACAAATCTGTATTCTAGTCTCTAGCTGATGGAAAGGTTTATTGTGTCTTCTGCACTTGTTTCCATGGGCCTGGTGCACAGCTGAAGGCTTTTCTCCCTATTCAAGATTAGTGGATAAATAGGAATTGACAAAATCTGATTTAGGTGTGACAAAAGAAAATAAGGATACAGGTCATGGGTGATGCCAAGAATTTCACCAGGAAGTCAGAACTGGTTCTGACTGGCTTCATACATTCACACTCATGGGGAAGAAACCTGAGATTATGGCTCTGATATCATTCATGTTTCTGATAAAGCATCATTTGGTAGCTTGTGCACAGAGGTTTTGCTTTCAAGATGCTGTTTAACTTTTTCAATCATGGGAAGGACAATCACATTCTCAACAATGATCTAAAGAAGGCAGATGCTCATGAGAGTGCCTTCATGGTATCCACAGGTATAGTAAGAGAATTTCAGGACAGACGAGCTGGGTCCAAAACTTTAAACTTTATCAGTATAATCCATTGACTTCAGTAAAAGATCACAGCCTATGCTGCACTCCTGGATTATGTTTTCCCAGGTACAAGACCTTACATTTGTCTTGGTTGGACTTTATTATGCACTCCTGCTCTACTTATTACTGTAATGGATCCCATAACTGATACCTACTTGAAATTATATCGTACTATTCATAAAAACTGTGGAGAAGATGGCTCTCAAAATACTACTCAAGAATTTTTCTAACAACTGTCTTAAATAACTCATTTAGATCTAAGGTAACCTGGACTAGTCTGAATCTGTTTATGATGGCCTGGCAAAACAAGGAGTTATAAATTCATGATATGGATCTATGTTTTCCATTCCAGATCATAGTACCTTTCTGAATGATCTGGAAAAAATATACCAAAAACCAAACCAAACAAACAAACAAAAAAAAACACTTTAGTGAGATGTAAGATACACATTCTATTTCTACGTTTGAAGGTCATGTGATTAAATCAACGTTGCTTTTCTCAAGCAGATTAAGAAACTGACATTTGTGGGAAAGTAACTGAAGTCTCGATGTGTTCAGAAGAACCCAAAGCTGCTGCTGTTCCTGCTGAGGGTGTCACTGGAAATACAAAGCAGTACAAAGGGGTAGTGGAAGGAAGCAAACAATGGTAACTTTGTACAGTTTTACACCTTCTAGGCAATCCTCATTCTTCCCCTTTCCATAAGTGTCTGCACATGTTTTGACAAAGCAACACTGACAGTAGTTTGGAAGAAATTGCATAGACCAGATATTATTAAAAAAAAAAAAAAAAAAGAGATTCTCAAGGCATATTGTAAACTCGGGGCTGTTATGTTTTAAGATGATCTGTTGATGATTTCCAGTAGATGTAACCCAAATATAGGACCTCTGGGAAAAATATTGAAGAGAGAAGTGTGAGACTTCACATCACTTTGTGAGACAACCATCAGTGAAAGGAACTAGAGGATATAACTCCTATCATAGGAAGTATTATTAGAGCTTTCATAACTACTTTGCTTTTTGCTATTAAATTCTTTCCTCTGTTTTGGTAGTGCAGAAGTTGTTCATCTGTTTTTCCTTATTGGCAAGGGCTTTTCTTGTCTACACAATAAACCTCTTTCCAAAACAGCATTGAACTGCTGTCATTGAACTTTAGTCCATCTGCTGTGTGACATGCAGAAATGTTAATATGGTGACTCCTAAAATATTGTGTCACTCCAATGTAATGAGACATATTCTGAATCAGACTACTTCTGCACAGAAATTATTCATGTCCAATTAGTAAGACTGGTCTGGAGGTCACCAAAGATATAGTTAGATTATATACAGCTAAGCTGATTAAATGTGTTGGTGTTAGTGAAAGGGATAGTCCTGCTCTTCACTCCATGTACTGTGAAGCACAAGGAAGGCTCCAGGGCTTACCTGACCACATGGCAAGCAGCTTTAATTCCTTAATCCAGGCAGTTCATGGAGTTTTACTTCCTAGTGCCTGGAAAAAGACCAGAAACAAAACAGAAAAAAAAAAAAAAGGAACAGCTGATTACCTACTAGAGATGTGAAACTAAGTAAACTATGGACGTACATGTTTGGCAACTGATGCATCAATGTCTTCATTTGAAAAGTCCTGTCAGACTCTAAGTACAGGACAAATTTGTGTCTAATTATTTGATGTGGTATGTATGGGATCATAAGACATTATGGCAGGGATGCTTTCACTCTCAGTTGGCCAGAAACAGCTTTCCTACAGGGCTAGTTAGAGCTCAAACATATTTATCATAAGACACGAAGTAAATACAAAGAAGTCTCATATTTTCAATCAAACTCAAGGAAACTCTCCCCCAATTAAAAAGCTAAATACAGGTAATTTCATCAGAGCTCTGGAGAATGATGCTGTCTCTTACAGCAATAATTTTCCTCCTACAGTTGGATTACTATTTCCCAAAGCTTACAGCCTTTAGGGACAATCTAATTCCCAAAATACAAATCCTTGATTACTGAGCAATACATTTTTCACACATAGGAAACTGGAGAGCAATGATAGTAAAGAGTCTCTACTGTGCCATGCATATAAACAACTACCATACAAGTCACAGCCTTTTCTCCTTATCTATATACAGTTCTTTTGATGTACAGAATGACAAAACAGAGACAAAAAAGTGGTTAGAAAAACTGTGACGAATCACAGTTGTCATGGCCTGTTGCCTTTGTTTTCTGCATATCCTAACATTCAAAAGTTCTACTCTCAAGGTGTGAAAGCAGGCCTATAATCAGAAGATCTTGATAAGCAAAAGTGACAAACCTTGCTACATATCTAAAACACACAGGATTTCAAAATCTATGTCCAGGAGTAAGGAATACATTTTCTACGTTAACAAGATTCTTGTGCAACCTTCAATTGGGAGTAATTTTGACATTATTAAAACAAGATAAAACCTTAAGGACTTGGTGGGAGAAGTGTACTATACCAACTAGCTTTAATATGAGAGATGTGATACCTGAGTTCAGAAGTACATAAAGTACATAAAATAGAATATTGGATTCAGACAATAAAAGAAACAAAACCAAGAAGCATTAAGAATAAATTCATCAAGTGACATTAAGATAAGAAATTGTATTATTACTTAGAAACTGTAGTTATGTTATGTTAACAATTTATCCAGTGCTTTGTATAATACACATTAAATCCTCTAAGCAGAACACTATTTTGTTATATGTAGACTGTGTAACACATAAGCACAAAAAAATGAGATGACTTATTATGAATGATGGTTCTCCTACAGTGGTATTTACCTTTAGAGAATAATAAATATATGGCTTATTTACCAGCAAAGCTACACTGCAGCTTTTGTTTTGTTATGAGTTTTACAGAGTTTTATTGTGTTTCCACACAGTTACATGTTGATATTAATACATGTTTTCTGCTCGTCATTTGATTCTGCTCCAAAAGGATGACAGAAATTAGCAGAGTTGTACAAAATATGAAAAGATTTATCAAATACAATAATCAGTCATTTAACCACAAATCCACAGTGTTGCTTGGGAGGTATTTCTGCAGCTACATTACTGTAACTTCAGTTCAAAAACTCCCCAAGATCTCCTCTAAGAATAATATAATTCAGACAAGTTAAACTTGCCTGCTGGAGTTGACATTATTACAGAGAGGAATGGGAAATAAAGAAATAAGAAGAAAAGTATCAATTGCAGAAACAACAGGGGGAAAAAAAAAAAGGGAAAACCAGTTCTCAGATTTGCCTCTAAAAAGTTTCTGTCTGACTCAGGAGTGACATGTGGGGACAATTTATAAAGACCAGTATGAAATATACTTGTTTGCTCTCCTAATGTGATTCTCAATCACTGACAACTCTTCTCTGAACTTCAAATCTACATTGGGAAGCAGTAAAACATCTGTTTGTTGTTTAGAAGAATAATTTTAGCATACTGTTAATTCTAGTAGGATATCAAACTACTGAACAGGATTTTAATAAATCAAGTAATTTTACTGGTGAAGGGAGCACAGATAGGAAACAGCACAACACAGACCAGGAGGTGGTACTTTGGAGTTGCACACAAACATACACACATCTCTAGATGTACAACCTTCCACGTGTGAGCAGAACAGACAGGTACGTGTTGCTTTGGGAGAATATGTGCACATCAAACACTGAACATCCAGCCAGAGCATTGCCTGCCATGAACCCAAAGTTGGCTGTTGGTTTCCTTAAACATCTGGAGAGCCTCAAGACTTATCAATGCTCATTTCTAACATGTTAAATTGGTATTATCTGGAAGAAAATAGTCACCTGAAAAAGGTAAGGAGAATTTTATCTTTCACTATTCAGTTTGAAGAAAGCTGCAGTGAGCGTCAAGGCCGAAATAATAAAATGAAAATTCTAAATGGAAAATCAATGCAAGTAATACTATCATGTCAATAATTAAACATAAAGATTGAAATTCATCTGTCACAGAACAGTGACTTAAGGTCTGTTTACCACACAACTCCAACTAGAGGGTTTTGTTCTGGCACTTCTCAGGGTTTCTCTGTTCATGCTCGTGCCAGCTTTTTTGCCTGACTGTACTTCAGAAATTCTGCTGGCATAGTTACATAGCACTTACCAAGAGAAAGAGGGTTTGCTGCTAGGACTATTACATTCCCTTCACAAACAACACTAGCTAGGCTGACAAAGGAATTCTTCTGGCTGTATAGTTGCATCTACATTGGTGGTTTTGTGCTGGCACAGCTCTTTTTTTTTTCCACTCACTAAGGCAACTGACCTACATTGTCAAATCTTATAGTACAGGCTTGGTCTGAGTCCTCTCCAATTCTCTAAAGCCATTTACAGACTAAGTCCAAAGAAAAAAGTCCCTTATAAAACATCTCATCTCAACAATACTAAAAATCTGTAAGATCAATGTACATGGGAAAAAACCCATCACTTTTTCTTCCCAAAAGTTACTGCACTGCAAGAACAGCAGTCTTACAGACCATCATCTCCTAACAAAGCACTGAAACTCTCTGGAATGGTTATTTTCAGAAATTCCTCTTTTGTGAAGTGTATGATTCAGGAGTATAGCTGGGAGGAGATAAGCTGTTCTAGGAATGGGGTACACACTGCTAGTAAATAAAAGAAAGGATTCATCATGTTCATTAACTTTTACAATCTGCAAAGAACAATGCTCTTTTTAGACAAAATATTGTTTAATGTCATTTGCACACAGAGCAAAATCAGGAACAATGTGGATTTTGTCTGTTGGGTTCAGCACATTTTAATTAGACTCCTGCTTTGAAAAGAGTGATGTTGCTGTTGCTACATCTAGTATTTTCAAAAAAGATTAAAGAACAAAACAACCAAAGAGAAAAATGTTACTTTAAAATAGTAATTAAAACAATAACAATATAAACATAGTCAACTAAAGTGCAAACAACTTCTGTGTCCCCTGCTGTGCTCAAAGCTGACTGAGCTGGGAACCAACTTACAGAAAAGACAAAGTGCATAAGCCCAGGAAAGCAGTGCTAACAGACTATAAACCCTTTGGGGGAAGAAGATACCTTTTCATCTTTCTGACATCTCATATGTGCCAAAATAGTTATGTAACTGCTAAGGACAATGCATAAAACAGTAATTGGGCAGATTTGGATTAAGCCAATGCTTGTTAGAAAGCCAGTGACATTTTTGTGTTGGTACAATAGTCTTTACAGAATGTAAATATTTTTTTCTTCATTTCTTAATATAAGCACTTATGTTTTGTGTTGGAAAAATAATCTCCCATATACTACTATTTTAGTGACTTTGCAGGTGGACAAAAACTGAAAATAATCAGTGGTATAATGCAAACAGGAGTAACGGAGTTACAACGAAAATAAATGTGCATGAAAAACTATGAACAATGTGAAGTGCTTGGCATACACTAAAGTCTAACAAGAATTTTTCTTCTGGTAATTTTAACCAAATTCTCCAGCTATTCAGTGTTTACGAATAAATTTAGGTAATACACAATCACCTTTTCCAAATTCTCGTGCACAGCTTCACAGTGCCAATCTGTGCTCTCTCTCAAGACAGGAGGAAAATGGTAATTGATTTAGCCATCACCATTCCAGAATAATTCCCCATGCAAATTGCCTGCTGTGGAATAAGAATACTGGCACAGAATGCTTCTGGAGTAATTAGGCCTATTTAGAAACTCACTGTTTCATTCTCACCATTTCATAATGAAGTAATTATTTTCTGCAACAATGTTAACATGTTAACTAGCCATAGAAGAACAGACTGGAAAATCCCATGACACTGTTATTCTTTCTTTATAACAATAATGCCATTCTGCTTTAGTTATTACTGAAAAATCTTAAGGGATCTCTAATGGACAACATGCTCCCTCAACTGGAATTCCAGAGAATTAAGAAGGTGAAAAGAAAGCACATGAAAATCCCACATGGAACTAGTTTTCTCTTCTCCCCTCCCTGGAGACAGTCAGTCAGCATGTAAAACTTTCCATATGAAACATAAGTGTTATAAAACTCTCACCACATTTATAAGGCAGGAGATCTGGCCTAGAGATACTATGGAATCCAACAGTGGACATGGCAACTCTGAGCTTCTCCATGGCAGGGAGTGACTGCAATAAGAAAGAGTGTGAATAGACAGCATGTTACATGCCCTGCATTAACACCCTCTATTGATATTTTCAGTGCTAAGTTCAACATTTTCATTGTCTTAAAACAAAAAGTCTAGAAAAATTTATATTAGTTAGAGCTGAGTTCTGTTTGATAGTGGAGAATCACCTTAGAATCACCAAAGCATAGAATTGTTAAGGTTGGAAAAGACCTCCAGGATTGTGGAGTCCAACCATTCACCCAGCATTGCCAAGGCCACCACTAAACCATGTCTCTAAGTGCCACATCTACACATCTTCTACATCCCTCCAGAGATGGTGACTTGGCAGTGAAGAAATAATACCTCATATCCAATCAAAACCTCCCCTGGCACAACTTGAGGCCATTTCCTCTTGTCCTATTGCTTTTTATCTGTGAGACAAGACCAACCCCCACCTGGCTACAACCTCCTTTGTAGAGAGGAATAAGGTCTTCCCTGATCCTCCTTCTCTCCAGGCTGAACATCCCCAACCCCCTCAGCTGCTTCTCATCAGTTTTGTGCTCCAGACCTTCCCCAGCTCCATTGCCCTTCTCTGGATATGCTCCAGGACCTCAACGTCCTTCTTGTCAAGAGACCCAGAGCTGAACCCAGCACTGAGGTGTGGCCTCACCAGTGCCCAGCACAGGGGTCCTGCTGGCCACACTGCTTTGGTGCCTTGTGCATCTGTGTCAGACTACAAGCCCCACTTTAAATGCCAGCCACCTCCTCTGCTTTGTTTTACCTGTATATCAAGCTACAAGACTGACAATTTGATGGCACCCAGAACTGAAAATTCTCTTTGCTACTTGTCTCCTGCTAGAACAATATTAGCTTACAGCCTGTAGAAGAAATCTCCTGAGGTACTTAAAAGTTATCATTGTTGCTCTTTCCACTCAGCAACCCAGCCCCTGAGATTATCAAATTTGTCTCGGGTCACATGGAGCAAAAAGATCCTGTGTTTCCATTTATCTCTTCCAAGGAATCTATAATCTTCACATCCTACAGATATATAGGTGAAAACAGATTTACTTTCAGGAAGCAGAAAGTTAATTTCCCAATTAAAAATGTTGCTAATCTGGATGAAAGCATAAGAACAGTTGAACAGAGGTGTGGATTTTACTTAACAAGATTTATTTTCAGCTGCTTCAATATTTTAACTGACACGATGCCTCCTCCCACCAATCCTACACCTGGCTTTCAGATCTCTGAAATTGCAGTCTCTGCCTTTCTTCAAAATAGATTCCCCCCGTCTCTAACCTTTCTAATCCTGACTGAGTCACTGTTTGCATCATTAGTGATCTCATTCTCCCCTTCCTTGGATGCGCGTTCTTTGCTCAGCACATTCCTTCCACATTAAGCAATCCTTCTGTTATTTACAACATTTTTAACTGTCATAAGGCTTATAAACTATCCATAGGTTCCTCACAACGTGCACACCTAAACCCCCATCTTTGTTTATTTTGAGCTTTGATAGCAAAAAACCCACACACATAACAAACAGTTTTGACAGGAAAACTACTTACCTAACCCACGCTCCTCCTCCTATTTTTCAGTCTGGAGGCTCATGGTATCAAAACTACAGAAGAAATTCTGTCTAAGCAGTAACTGCAAAGACCATGCATTCAAAGAATATCACATTGAGCAGAAAAAAACAGCCAGCACTCAATTTGCAGATCTTTCAAATCTAAACAATACAGGATAACTAAGCAATAGATCATACAGCTGAGAATTCTGAGCCTCCAATTAAAGCCACCTAAAAAAAGGGATGGCACTTGTAAAAAGAACTTTCAGTCCATATTTTTAGAGAGAAAGAAAGGTTGTGTATACATACAAAAGTGGAAGACACACATGACTACTTTGGAAAATAATGAGCTGAGCATGAGAAGTGTTTGAGAGCTGAGAAGATAGAAACAGAGAATTATAAACAGGTATTTTGGTGTACAGATCCATCTGTTTCTTTTGCTGTCTAAAGTAAAAACACTTAGGTTTATACCCTTTCTGAAGCCTGTGGCACGTGTCCAATTGCTCCAAAGGAAATGCTTTATCTCTACATTGGAGTCCTCAAAAAGAAGAATCCAGCTCGGAAGTACTCATCACCAACCCTCAATGAAATGTGTAAGAGTTAATTTGCTAAATTCCTTTGTGAACTTGGAGTAATTTTACAATGGATTGTGAAAGAGAGCTTATGCTCTGGTGCTACACTTGGAAAACCAAAGAAGACTTTTTGAAACTCCTCCAATCAAACAGCTTAAAATACATTACTGTGAGACAACAAGTACACAGCAGTTCTGTCAGTGTCCGGCAGAGGGAGGGGAACAGGTCAGAAGCAGCTTTTGCTTCAATAGCAGCGTTAGAACAAACAAATCAGTGAAAAAATGTTTCCAGGGGAAGATACCTTAGCTTGGATTATACTTGTGTAAATATAAAAGCCTCTTTATAATTCACTTACAGGAACCCCAGAAAAGCTTAGAATAGACTTGGCTCTTGACAAAGCCATCATGCTGAAATATAGTTGTGTTTTCTGTTCTCTAGTTCTCGGCTACATCTCCACAGACTACTTGGAAAGAGAACTTGTCAGAGGTTAAGAATATTAATTTATAGTCTCCTGGCACCTAGTCAAACTTTTAATAATTTCCCTCTTACCTCCTGCCTTTTCTTCCTCCTAAGTAAATAACTTGTTCTTTTGGCTTTATTTTTAAGGGCTCATTCTGACTTCAAAGCAATTCTAAATATCAGGCTACTCATTTCAGTGCTTAACTACTGTACATATTTGAATACCTTTAAATCTCAGGGCATGGCTCACAGTGCGTCAGTTGAATTTCAGCTTCCTGCCATACCAGAAAGGGAAGTTGTACTCCTTCCCTGCTCCTCCCCATCCCAGCCTAAAGGTTGCTTTCCCATTTTGCAGTAGTTCAGGAAGTACAGGCAAGGTAAACTGAGTCAATTCACTCGTAACCCAGTACCCTAAAACTACTCTCCTTCTCTTGTAAGATTGCTGCTAATTTATGGAGTTGAATAAGTTACCTGTGAGCAGGTAACTGCTTGAAGCCCTCTAGTGAAATATATTTCTCTTCTGCTTTAGCTCATGTGAGTAAAGCACTGGTATTTCACAGGTGTACCTGCTAGGGTGTAAAGTGCTTGTGAGAACCTTGCATGGAAGTGACTACAAAGTATAGACTACTATTCCTAATATCATATGAATGAGGCCCTTCATTTCACAGGACTGAAATTCACAGGACTACTACAGGCTGCAAACTAGAGGTGAAGTTACCTGGAGATAGTTTAACTTTCTCTCACTAAGAAAGAAGTCCAGTTCCACATTCTTACCTTATAGTAGCTCTGGCATTTGTCAAATACCTCTTAATTCCTGTTAGTAGCCCAGGAGGAAAAAGAAAGTGGATTGTTCTGTAGGTAAATTTAATGAGCTAAACTGACTCAGCAAAGGGTCTAACACAGCTAGAAGGCAGCACAAGGATGGTGGAAATGTGACTACGGAGGGCAGTTTCTCTGCACCCCAATCCCCACAGGTTAACCCTAAAGTGGGCCAGACTCTTCTTTTCTGAGCATTACCTCGATAATTTAAGTCAATCATGATGTGAGGATGGATTTATATGGGTGCTTCTCAACAAAATCATTTTAGTATTTGTTAAATGAAGAGCTAGCATATTCATTCTAAACATTTTGATGCAAAAGAGATTTAAACAAGAATTTTGAATATTTTGAATATTTTGTAATACTTTAAAACCTGAAGAGAACACGACTATTTATTTACACTCCAGTAGATATTTTACTAGTAAAATAAATTGTCATGGTTCCACTTAGGTTTTGAGTACCAGCTGTTCCTAAGTGGAAAAACAAACTAATAGCCCTGTTAAAAATGTAGTGTTTCAGTTTACACAATTCCTATGTGCAGCAGCCTGCAAAACAGGTTTGTACACTCTGAAGGACATCTGGCATCTTCTGAAAGTCTGTGGACTAATTGTTTATACCCTAGCAAGTGTGTAGGGAATAAGTACCTGTCAAGGAAGAAAGAAAGGTTGGGTAACACAACTAATACCTTTCCTCTGAAATCAGTGGTAATATGCCCTTCTGATCAAACAAATATTTGGCCCCACTGCCCACACACACACATACAAAAAAAAAATTGTTACAACTTGGTCCTTCAGGAGCCAACTTGTAGGTTGTGTCAGGGTTCAATCAAAACACAAGCTTGCAATACAGCATTGCAGTCATTATAAACCTGAGCTGTTAAATGCTCTTAGTGACAGTAAAGAGTGTTCAATAACAAGTCACTCTGTCAGCAGAATGTGTGCAGCTTGCTTTCCACTGGAGTTTTATCTATTATTCAACACTAGTAACCCGTGAGCTCCATTTTTTCAAAATGATCTTACCTTGTTTCCGTACTAAATGACACCTACTGGTTAATAAATGTCACCTAAACATTACAACAGTAACACGGGTGAGACTCTTCCTTGATTATACTCCATTTGAACAATAGAGACTGTGGCAATCTTTGTCTGGAAACTGGAAAGGAACTCTGCATCAGAGAATAACCAGAGAGTGGTTTTCAGAAGGTCTTTAAAACTCATTCTTTCAGCTCTGGTGAAGGTAATCTCTTGGTGGTGCTTGAAGGAAAGAATTCCACTTAGTAGAAGCATATATAGTCCCTCATAGTGAATTACACTTTTTCTTCCAAAATGGCTTTTCTGTGGTGTTAGTGAGGATTTTATAAGTGCTGCCCTGTACACTAGTGTTTTCCCTGGATATGATCAGCTGGAAGCCCATGTTTCCATGAACATATGTAGAATTTCTTGTGTCAGGGCTATGCTACCTAAATGCCCCTCCAGGAGAGTTTGTTCTCCAACCAAAACTGCACCAGATTCTACACCAAATTGAGATCTTTACAGTTTACATTTCTAAGCCCATCTCTTTCAGAACAACTCTATAATCTGTCCTAGAGGGCTCTAATATAAATAATGCAGCAGATGACTCAGTCCTGGCATGTCAGCACCCCAAGAAACTCCCTTCCCTTCTCTCAAGTACTTGCTCCATGTAGTTATAACCACACTGAACCTTGCAAGATGAAATGCTGCCACAGCCACGTGCAGCCCACTAACCAAAATCTGCTTGTGTCCCCCCGTCCCTCGCTGTCTCCTTCAAATATACTTAAAATCAAGCAATGTTTTTTGAGTTTGTTTGTTTGTTGAGGGGTTATTTTTAGTAACTTCTAATAGTCAGACCAGTCAAGGGCCTCAGTACTTGACAAGTCCTACTGAATCTGGCACAACTGGATCGTTTTTTAAATTGTAACAACCAAGTCAAAGTTCGCTGCAGAATTACCAAAATTAGGACCTTTCATGCACTCTGTCAATTTCTAGCTGGGCAGGAATAGCAGCGTTCCCTCTGGCATCCCATGGGAGCACGTGTGGGACTTTTCATCTGGGAGCTTTACTGACCCAGCGCAGGTGCCGTCACTGTCTGTCACTGCACCTCTCGCTCTCGAGGGCGAGCGAGGTGCGACTTCGCACAGATGGAAGCCAAGGCGGGTGGCTCCTGAGGGGACGAGAGTTCCCGTCCCTCCCGAGGGGTTCTCGCCAACTCCCGGTCCCGGGTCCGCCTGGAAGCGCTGGAGGAGCCGGAGCAAGGCACGGCGCGCGGAGGCTGCCGGGAACTGTAGTCTCTCAGCGCTCAGAGAACGCAGGCAACTCCATTTCCCGTCTGTCCCGGGGAGGCGGACCGGGGGCTCGCGCAGCGCATGATGGGAGTTGTAGTTCTCACGCCTCGCCCCGGCCGTGCGGCTGGACGAGGGCCCCTAGAGATAAAAACTACCACGATGGCGGCCGGGGAGGCTGCCGGGAGAGGGTACGGCAGCCGCGGGCGGCCATACTGCGCTCGCGTCGGAGCGGCGGAGCACACGCGGAATCGGCGGAGCGAGTGCTGAGTCGGTGCCGCCGCCGGCTCCCTCCTCACCCGGGAGACGCTTCGGGGCGCGGAGCCTTGTGGGGCCGCCACAAAATGGAGGCGAACGGGAGCGGCAGCGGAAGCAGCAGCGACTCGGCCCCCGACTGCTGGGNGGGGGCTCTGCGGGCCGTGTGCGGGGCCGGGGCGGGTGTCGTGCCCGGGGGGCAGCAGGAGCTGGGGGGCTCTGGCCCCGTGCGGATCCCGTGTGCGTTTCTCTGCGAGCTTTCCTCGCAAAGGGTCACTCATGAGAGGAAACCACATAGCTCTCTTCTTCCTAAGGCTCTCCAGGAGTTGTCGGGGGTTTTGGTGGTAATAAATTTAGTGTTGCTGGGGAGAACAGCACCGCTTCAGCCACCAGTGGCTCAGATGTCTCTTAAATGTATTTTTGAGGATTATATGAAGTAGTTATTTTTTTTCCAACATAATACTGATAAAGGATTAGTAGGGAAGGGAGTTTTGTCCAGCTGGCCTTAGGCAATGGAATAACTTGAAATTTACCCTGCTTTAAATTTCAAAGGATCTTTGTGTACGCAATCAATGTTTATACTAGATTTACTTTGCATACGGGAAATTAAAGGAGAGGTACTTTTTCATTTCCAGCTCCAAACTGAAGGTCCTTCCAAACATCATAGTAGTGTTTTAATGTCCCTCCCGCACCTAAGGAGTTTGAGGCCTTCCTATTTTTTCTGTAATTTTCTGTATCTCTATTGGTATAATATGAATCAAGCTAGTGTTTCAGGTATTTATCTGGTAATTTAATTTCATTAAAGGGACTACTTGTTACATTATATTTGGCATGGTTTCCTGTTGGCTGTGGCTTATTTGTTGTGTTCTGCTTTAATGTATTAATTAGTCTTGCTCTCTCTAGTATCTAAAGTTATCAGGTGTTAACAACTAAAAACTGTAACTTTCATATATGAAGCTTTAAAAATTTCATAACAGAATATTACAACCTGTTTCTTATGTTAGAGCAAATGTTAGATAATGTATTCTCTACACCTGTCCAGCACTCCTGATTATTATCAGAAATTGTAACTCCTGTACTACGCAGGCAAGCAATGTCTAAGTGCATTAAAATACACTTCCAAGAAGCCATGGCAGACTCTGGGGTTCCATTTAGAAGAGATGTATGTGTTAATGTTCACAGGTGTAAGGGTAGACAGGGTACCTTGAGGTTATGATGGACACGTGGTACACCTTTGACTAATCTTCAAAATCCATTCCAGTGTTTTTCAGATATTGCAGCCTGAATCGAAGTATATTTTTTTAGCTCTGTAGTCAGTGCTGTCACTGAAAACACTTTTGGTGTTTTGAAAATTTTTAGTATAACTTTTGGGTTTTTTTACTCCTGGCTACTTTTGTAAGGTCTTTTCTAAGGCTTCCTACAGTTGATTTTTTTTTTTTTGGTAGAATTTAAACTACATTTCCTCACCTGCTTATTATATTTATTTTGTCACACTCTCCTTTTCTCCACTCTTTTGCTACTTCTGAGGCCTGTGATGAGCTTTGTCTTTCCAGAAACTAGAGATGACTTTACTGAAAGCTACCTGGCCATCTGGAGTGATCAGGAAAGCTTTTCTTTGCATCTTAGTTGTTGAGAACATTTCCTACATAGTGCCATGATCTGCCTGGTTTGAATTCACCTTGATGCTATGTATTCTTTAAGGTTTAGGATATTGAGTTTCTTTAAGTAACTTTGATAACCCTGAGATTAAGCAGACAAACATCTGCAGTTAAAAAAATAATTAAGTTTCTTTCTTAACTGGAATATTGAACTTGTTATGTACTTTTTCAGATCTGATGTACATGGTTACAGAAAGTAATTGACAGTCTTTTCCTTGCAGATATTTGTATAAGGTGACAACTACTTTCCTGGCTGGAAGAACTAGGTGGAGCTTGCTCTGGAAATAAGTCAGAAAAACATGTGATTAGAGAGTGGTGCTGAATAGGTTACTTTTCAGCAACCCAGTTTGCTTTTGTTCCCATAGGGAATTAGGTGTTCTGTGACACTCATTCTTCATTACGTGGTTTGTACTGGGAAGAATCTAAATTAGTCTTGATTGTTAGGAAAAACCTAAAAAGCTGTGTGTCATTTCAGTAACTTCAGTGACTTAAAGTTAAGTTCCAGTAACACTTTTTTCTTGAAACTTTCTCTTGGTAAGGCTTCATTCAAGTCATAATTCCTTAGTAATTCAGTGGACATTGTAGGTCAGGATAAATGTGGTAGCAGCATGGCATATAAAAAAATTCCACAGGACTGATTCCATTGTGTGGCTGTAGTGTATAATAATGTTTCCTTTTATACACACTAACTTAGTGTTTCTAATAATTTGAATAAAATTCCTGTCACTTATGTTTAGAGCACAGAAATAACACTCTCAGAAGCCATTTAGTGAATGAGATATTAACTTTCTAAAATTGAGAAGACCTGCATTCGAAGTACTTCAGTGTAAAACTTCTGGTTTATGCATGCTTTCTTTTGAATGGAAATTTTATGTTAGGGAGAATAGCTGGCTGATGTTTACCAGCAATATAATTTTTGCTTGCAGGTAATTTAATTCCATACTAATTCCAAAACTACCATTTGATTATATGTGAGAAGCATGTTGTTTACATTTTTGAACCTAAGGAGAATACTAAAACCAATATATTCCAAATGTTGTAGCTGTGACAACTTGCTTTTATCAAATTGTGTCCAAGTCAAACTTGTTTGTGTAAAATCTCTCTTTGTTGGGTTCTGTTAGAAATGTGCAATGGAGACTTTTTGGTTTTCTGTCTGCAGCAGACATGGTTGCTGTACCACATGTGACCTGGAAGGATGTCACGGACAGGGGAACTTTCTCTAGGTAGCAGTTGCTGGACTGGAAACTCAGCTAAATTAAGGCCAGGTGTGATAGTTAATAAAATGATAATAGGACACTAAACATTCTTAGGCACAACCTTGCCTTGCAATTTCACTCTTCTTTAGCATCTAGGACTTATTTTTGTACTATATTTTACTGATTTTGTAGTCATATGTGAGATGTAATTACATTTGGGTGGCTTTTGATTAATTTCTGTATCAAGGCGTGGCTCAGAGGGAACACCAATCCCATGATTAATAAGATTTTTATTCCCTAACTTTTTGGGGGGAGATCTTGGCTATGAGAGAAGCAAAACATTTCTTAAAATGCAGTGTAAATCTGCATTCTTGTGGTTCAATTTTTGTCATAGTTCTTGAATATTCACAGGATTCTTGGTAAAATTGACCACATCTCCCATATATGACCTTTACTGTATTTTATGCTAGTTTTTCTTTTTTAAAATTGATCTTTAAGTATTCACTGTTAACTTTGCTTGGAACAGGAGACTAAACTAGATAACTTTCTGGGATCCCTTCCAACCTGAATTCTTCAATGATTTGAAATATGCAGTGGTTGTAGTAATTAAAACAGCGGCATTAGTACAAAAGTAACAAGAACAAGAAGGGTGTGCCACGTAGCAGCAAGTGTAAGGAAAGATATCATTTATCCTTTTAGTGGTACCAGTGCTACTACTACTTTTAGTAGCTCTTGTGACATCTGCAAGTCAATTCCTGAACATCTTTGTTAATGGTTACGCTTTAAACAACTTGCACAGTCTTGAGCCAAGCAAACGTCTGGCTAAAGATTCAGTGCCCTTCAGTTTGTTTCACTCCCTGAATGTCCTCACTGCCTGCAGTAGTCACTTGACATAGTTACATTTAAGCAGCTGGACACCTTCAGCCTTCAAATGCTGTAAATAAATAGAGCGTTTCTTTTTCTGGTTTTTCCCTGCCCTCATTTTTCCTGACCTTGTACTGGCTGGGACATCCATATAATCCCCCCGTCCTGCCAGTCAGACATCAGGGGAAGAGTTTTAGTATTTTCTGCTTCAGTTCTGAAGCCTGTGGTTTGCAGAGTAGGATGATGAGTTACCTGTGTTCCTGAGTTCCCCCAAAGCTGGTCACCTCATTTTACACTGTTCTCTGTAGACTGTGTTTGAAGAATCTTTAACAATTCCATCCTCAAGAGACTTCACTTTGCACATGAACTTGCTGAGAAAGTCTTGTCTAAAACTAGCAGCCTGCCATTCAAGAAGGTGTTATGTTAAAGGGTTACATGGCTTGCTCGTGTCAGCCTTTGAATAGCCATGTGCTGATTTCCTCACAAGTAGGGTGTTGGTAGTGGTGCTGTTCATACTCCACAACTGTGAGCTTGCATTGCTTACATGGCAGCAAATCAGTGTTGAGACATGAATGCCAGTATATGGGATAAATGGTTCTTATCTCAAAATCTTGATTGCAGTTGTCACTTGACTATGTAGAGCAGTGTTCTCCTGTATCAGCCTCTCCTGGCAGATGAGCTGCACTTTTAGAACAGAGAAAGGCTGTGTGTCTTAGCACTGACTTGCCAGGTGATCAGATGGAATATACCTGTGTGATGCAGTCAGGGTGCCAGTGTATTACACAGATGTCCTTTGTCTACATCTGAAGTGTCCCCAGGAAGGCTGCCAGGACTGTGTTGCTCCTGTTAGAATAATTCATCACACTTGCATGGCCTTGCATGACTCTAGTAAAAGACAGACCACTGGGAGTCAGCTGTGGACTGGTGTCTGCTGACCATGTGTTTGGCATCCTGGTTTGGGCTACTCATTTTATGTATATGAAAGCATGATGTTATCACTTAAACTCGATTGCTCTATCAAAATGAGCACAAATATAAATTGGGATAATTCTTAGATTCAATTCATAGTCTGCTTTTACAATTTCAGTTTAGGAATGTGGGGATTTTTGTCCTGTTTTGTGATGAGACATGCAAGCAAGAAAAGCAGCTGATTGCATGAAGCTAAGATTAAAAAAAAAAAAATCTTTTTATTATGAAGGAATAAAGCAGACGTAAGTTAATCTGTGAAATATATGACTGTTTTGAAGAGGTCTGTAGGAAAACGACAGTGTTTGAATTTCAGTACAAAAGTTAGTTTAGGACAGATGATGCCATAATTAAAATATGGGTTATACTAAAGTTATAGGGATATGAGTGATCTTTGCTAGAGTGAAGTTCTGAACTGTTCAATATTGAGTTTGATTTCTTGATTATCTGTCTCAAAAATCAAGTTATCAACTGAGCACAAGTACTTTGCCTTAAGCAAAAGCAAAAGGATTTTTCATTGTAGTCCCTGAAAATCCCCGTAAGCTTTCTTAGTTTTAGTTGCTAAGGAGTATGTCATGTTCAGATAAGATAAACTTAAAGGTGTGTCCTCACTGGGGAAGGAAAACGGTGGGTCTTTTACTAAGCTGACATGAATATGAAGCAAGTGCTAATTTTTTTGGTGAATTTTACAGTCACGTTAAACTGTTAAAGCTGCTCTTACATTGGTGCATTTTAAAAGTTGGATGTACATCTCTGTTCACTGGTGAAACTGGAACATGAACTGTGAAGCAGGGCAGAGATGAGAAGAAAATAATTTGGAGTTTAACTTGAGAAATAACTACCATGCAGTGAAATCTTGAAAACCTTTGTGTATACTTTGAAATATTGGATATAAAATACTTTGTTCAGCTGTAGCGCTTATTTGTGCTTCAAGTAATTTTTTGTGCATTTTTGCTAACTAAGAATCTCTTGGGGTTGTTTTATTCTGCTTCTCATGCTGTGTGTGTTTGACGCAGACTTTTATTTTCTCTGGTGTAATTTCCTTTGTGCTTTCATTTAACAAAGAAAAAGGGGGGGCAAACATCTGTTATGTAATGCCTGAAAACTCTTGAGACTGTATGACTATTGTGTGAATATGTGTTGAACTCAGGTATTCAAATCACATATATGAAAAAGAGATGGGAATCCTAAGGTGGGTGTCATGTGTTGCTTCACTCTTCAGCCTTCCAGGAATTCCTGCAAAGAAACTTGATGCTTCTGTTAGAGGAGCAATAACAAATTCACTATACAGACCATCTAAGTTTTGTAGATAAGAGCTTCTTTCAAACTGAATTTGCCTTTTTTCCCTTTATTTTTAATCTCTGTTCTCTGTGGCACACGCAGTTTCATTAACCCCACCGTGCCCCCAGCTCTCAGGTCCCCGTCCTGGCTGGGCTCTTACCACTCCAGCAGCAGAGCAGGCTGGGAGCTGGGAGTGCTGCTGTGCATTGCAACAAATTTATACCTCTCCTCAGTTCTGGGAAGGGATTTGCATTGTGGCTCAGGTACCTGCTGCTGAAGAATTCCCAGTTAACCACTGAGCAGTTAAGTGGAGACCCTTACCAGCTTTTTCTGTGCTTTTGGCAAAAACTGCAGTTTAGGTAAAGGTAGAAGTTGTCATTACTGCTTAGCATTTGTGTGTGACTTTAATACTGTATGTTGACTGCAGTTCTTCTAATATTGATTCTTAGCTTACCAGCTGTATCTATTTTATATTTGAAAAACTTGTTATATTCTAATATAAATTTAATTAAAAAGCAACTTTATATTGTTTATGTGCAAGCATTCTAATCTGTTAATGCTGCAAATTTCCTGGCTTATACTCTTTTAAAACAATATTTTCCCAAGTTGGGTGATAATTTCTAATTTGTTCTACCTGTGCAGCTTTGGTTATTGTATGATAAAAATGCATACAAATACAAGACTTGGTGTGATATGGAACAGCCTCATCAGCTGTAGTAGAAGGCTGTGTGAGTGAAAGAGGCAGAGTGGATTCTTGCAGGACATGAGCTTTATTTTAAAGAGATCAATCACAGTTTTAAAAATTGTACTATTTTGGACTCAATTGGGAGTGTGCACATTCCTCCAGTGAATTTTATACTTTAAAAAACCCAAAACAATTACCTTATTCAGACTCTGAATTATATAACATCATTTCTGATGGTACCAGAAGATAAATGCAGTGAGTGTATCCATTTTTGCCTTTGGCATTGATAACAAAGATATTCCAAAAAATGTTCTAAGGCTCTGTTGTTCAGCAGGACTAAAGATAAACCACTCATTCCATGTAATATTGTGAATAAGGTTGCAATGGCAGTTCTAGACTTAGGAGAGGTGGAGTATGGTGCATGCTCTGTAAAATGTAATGGTTGCTTATGTGTAATCCAGTAATTTGAAGTATTACTTAAAAAATTGGCACCACTTAAGACATATTGTGTCTTTAAATCCAGATTTTATACAAACTACATTTTTAATCCCTCTCATGACAAGATTCATATCTGAATGATTTTCACAGATGAGAATCTAAAATTTTCAATCTGAACTTAGAAAAATCTGTAACACATTCTAATTTGTGGTAAATTTGCTATATGTGACATTCTTAAAATAATATTTTACTCTGTTAAGTATAAATGTCGTTAGTTACTTTACTGACTTCCAGAAAAAACAAAATGGAAAACTTTGCATATCTACTTCAATGTTTTGGAGGGATCAGGATAGGTTAGAAGGACTATTTAGAACCTTTCTCAGTTTCCCTCGCTTTTAAAGGTATTCTCTTACAATGACTCTTTATCTCATGGGCAAAATAAGCAAGATTATTTTGGTTTGCTGGATTTGTTTATGCCACTGGGACAATGTGGAGTTTGGACTTCTTGTGTCCTAATTCAGTATTAAGTCATAGGTAGTAAGCCCATCTCACCTAGATTGAGAATTGTGATCTCCTTTTTATGTGATCCAGAGGTTCCCAAGGTGTTTCAGAACTGAAACTTAAAGGTGAAGTGGTTTTCCTTGAACTATTGAGCTTGCCTTTGTGTCTTCTCTGTCATGGCACGTGTAGTGCCACCCAGCTGGGAGGGAGTTTCAGGGAGCTGATCCACCCAGAAGCTGGTGGGTTCTTTGCTTGTTCAGTTCTGGGCAGAGCAGCTCCCTTTGTGGAGCTTCAACATGTGGACTGGGATTGTCACCAGAGAAGAGGTGACAGAACAAGTGCATCAGCCCTATGGTCCAAGAAGCAGTAGGACTGCATCCTTCTTTCCAGGGGATTCTCTTAAGCCACACTTCAGGAATCTCTTCACTTCCCCACAGAGCAAATGATAAATCTGACCCTTTAAAGTCAGCCTTTTGTATATTTGTGTGAAATGTAACAGTGCCTGAAATAACCTGAAATTGTTTATCAGAAGTAAACAATTACTGAGGAGATTGTTTATTTTTATCACTTAGAGCATGCTAGTTTTTAAATTAAGATTTTTTTTTTTTACTTGGTTTCTTAACAATAAACTTTTTTAGAGAGTGGTTTGTGTTTCTTTCTGCTTTGAGGAAACAGTGTATGTTTGCTATCATTCAGTGCCCTCTTTCAAAGCCTGTCTGCCACTTGTGTACCAAAGTGACCAGAGTTTGATAAATGCCAGTGGTTATATGTGAGTAGCTGTTGCCCCTTGGTTGTGTGGCACTAGTACTCTATAGCATCCCTGCACGAACTTATTGGCTCTCTTGTGTGCCAGACTTGTACTACACAGAGGGACCTTTTCTCTACTTCCTCCCTGTCAGTTGTGAAGAAACTTTTTTCCTGTGTTCACACCTGCTGTATTACAGACCAGAAAGTAAAAGCTGAGTTTATTATGAATGCTGTTAATTGACAATGTATTTCTAAGAAATTGACTGATTCCTCAACCTCTTGTAGAGCTGCCGTTTCAAGACAAGTGCATAAATACTGTCATTTCATAGGTTTGTCACTATGGACAAACTTCTGGAGTGAAATCAGAAGCTTGTTGAAATTACATTGTAATGAAAATATTTATGCATCCCAGCCATAGTATGTGTGAAAAAGCCAACAATCTGATGCATTACTAAATGGAGGCTTTAGGTGCATACCTAGGTTGCCACCTGCTTGCGACACTCAGAAATGGGCTGATTTGAGTATTTTCCAGCTCCCAAATGGGAGTAATATATCATTTCTTACATGGGATCTCAAGGTATTCTATTCTTATGCTTTTACTTAATATATTAAATCATGCTCTTAATGTTTTGTTGCTGTGTTTTTGGGAGTGTAGCTCATGTTTGATAGAACACAGGAGTGTAGGGAACCCTGTGGGTGCTGCTGTGGCCCTGCACAGTTTGCTGCTGACCACTGGATGTTGTGCTGTGACCCACATTCCCCCTGCCTGCTCTGTCCTCTGGCCCTCCGCCAGCTTTTCCAGCACTGCTCCACTTTATACAAGTCGGCAGCAAATACGCACACAGTGCAAAAGCAAAGAGGCTTAGAATCAGGTCCTGCTCTGTATGGTTTTGTTCTGTCGAGGGGATTTGTTTCATCTTTAGGTCCCATCATGCATATAGACCAAGTGATGTTCTAAGATCTGTGTTTATGATTGAATTGAAGGAGAGCTGGAGTACAGCTAAACAGAAGGTGTGAATTTGGTACGTGGCTGAATAAAAAGATAATGAACTTGTTTCAAAGAATTATGAAGTTGAATTTATACCAAGAGAAAGCTAAATAGGTTAAGGTTTTAGGGATAATTATAGAAGCCTTATTTATCATGTGAAATAATGTCCTAAAACATTGTGGTGTAATTGATAATTCGAATGTATCACTCCTGGTAGGTTTAATAACTAGTTAGACCTTAGCATATAGTTTAGTGCATGAGATGGTTGAGTGATTTATCCAAAAAAACATAATTATGGCTATGATAAGCATGTGACTGGTGAGATTGCCCTCCAAGTAATGTGACTATATTATGATATTTAAGAGGACTGGTGAGCTTACAGGCATCTGAATGAGTTTATCATCCCTTGACCCTAATAACTCCAGAAGATTGTAGGAATTTGTTCCTAATAGCTTGGTTCAGTTTTCTACTCAGTGTTTATGTGGAAGTGAGGCACAGGACAGTGTAGATAGGTCTGTGAGCTGGAGCTGGCAGAATCTTTCTGTACAATTGTGACCCCACACACACGTTGTTTCTTTGGGTACTATGACACTGCTTTGACATTTTAAACACCAGTTAGACACTAGCACTTAGAATAACCAGTGTGCCCAGAAAGGGTGGGCAGGTAAAATACTATGGTAGAAAAATTACTTTAAGTATGTCTTTCCATGTAGGGGGATAAAAAAATGGGCTGGATTTTGAACTGGTGTATTATTTTCACAACTTGTAGGCAGTGTTCTTTAGCAGTATTTGTGCTCAGAGGCTGTTTAGTACTGCTTGGCAGGGAGGGAAGTGTTTATTCTTTCAATACATGTCTTGCAATAGAGTCGGGAGAGTTTTATCCCTAAGTTTTGGAAATTGGTTACATCGCTGTATTTTAAAAGTTAAACTTTTTTCTCTACAGGTGCACCTGTAGAGACTTCTCCAGAGGAGCAGACAGCCTCTTGTGAAGGTACTTGATTTTGTGTTCTGATGGAGTCCATTAAACATGATTTTTTTTAAAAATTAGTGCAAAAAATCTCTTTAAAATCTCTACAAACCTTTTCCAGTCTTATCTTTATCCTCATAGTACTATTGTAAGGCAATGTGATTACCTGTAGTTATTTACAATTTTATAGGCAGTTGAGCAAGCCACAAAGTGGCTTATGGAAGATCATAGAACTTGCATGAAGCAGAATTTTTGAAATTGAATCTGTATAAAGAATAGCTTTGGCAAGTGCCAAAACATCTGAACTATCATTTTATTAATTTAGTCACTCCATTTTTATTTATTCTTTATATTATCATGGTAAATACGTTCATCTTTTTTTTCTTTTGTCCCCCAGGTTCAAATGCTGCTGTTAACATGGAAATTTCAGAATCTGTTGGTAAGATGAGAATTGTTCCTTTTCACTGTGATAGTACTAATACTACTATAGTGTTTTTGCTGAGTCACTGAAAACAAAATAAAAGAGTCTTTACATTTTTGGTCCTTACTGGTTTTTGTTCTGTCTTTATACTTGGATGAGGAAAGAGGTAATGGAACACTAGTATGCATTGACAGATGCAATTGGATTACTTAAACACCGGAAAAGTATGTGCTATATTAAAAAATAATTTCATGTTACAAAAATTACAAAATAGTCCCATTAATATGTGGAATGGTGATTAACAAAAAGCTTCAAAGTGATCAGTAATATGAGCAATCAGAACATGGAAATTGTATCTTTCTCCTTGTTTTAATATGGCTTGTAAGAAAACTTAAACTGTAATCCCTCTCCTTTGCTTTCTGAGCATCTGAGAGTGTGTGTCTGTGTATTCAGACCAGTGTGATGGTCTGAGTGGATCTTCAGGTTTGCTTTTTCTTTATAAATTGTCTGGTTAAATCACAAGTTTCTTAATCCCTATGAATCATAGATTTTTTTATGTCAGCACACAAGCTACTTTGAAAGCTCCTGGTCTTAGTAATTTCAGAAACAAGCAGCAGTTGTCCCTACCCACCAGGGTAGTTGAAACCTTTTGATTGCATCTTTGAGGCAAGGACTTTCCCCCATAGTAATTATTTTAATTTCTTTATCAATTTCAATCTATCTAACTGGTTGATTTTTAGTGGAAAATGGAGAGACAGAAATGTCCCCAGAAGAGTCATGGGACCACAAAGAAGAACCAAGTGAAGCAGAGCTGGGGAGTGGCCCTGCGGGGGACGCGGGGCCTTCTGAAGAAAGTGCTCAGGAAATGATGGAAGAGGAGGAGGAAATACCAAAACCGAAATCTGTCGTAGCACCCCCAGGTGCTCCTAAAAAAGAGCACGTAAATGTAGTATTCATTGGCCACGTAGGTAAGTTGGAAGTGAATGTGAAATAATTGGGTATTTGTGTTTTGTGTTATCTGCAACTTGGAGGATTAGAAATTAATGCTGTTCCTTGTTAGGGATGTGTGTATTCAGCATGTCTTTAGCCTCAAGAGAACATTCGTTCTAAGGAAGCTGCTCTGGAAAAATGAAAAAAATTAAAGTCTTTCAAGGGTAGAGTATGTTCTCTTGGACACAACAGTGCCTGTGTCCATGATTTCTCAAATACCTGATCCTATTGAGTGCTGAAGTGATTATGTGTTTATGATCTGAAGAACAAAATCAGAAAGCAGTGCTGCTTTTCTGTTATTTTAAATAAAAAAAGGCAAGGGCTCTTATTATTAGATTCAAAAATTATTATTCTAAATAGTAAAAATTGTAGAGTTACATAGAAAAGATTAATATAATTAATGGTTAAAAGAAGGATTTATAGCAAAATACCCTCATTTAATAGTTTCAACAAGCTTCAGAAAAACTTGGGTGGTGTCAAAAGTACAGAAGAATTATTGGATGATGTTATATAGTAAATTCTATTTTTCATTTGTATGATTTCTGTTTTTCATGTGTATAATCTCTTATCACCTTGGAAGTGCTGTAACTTAGTCCTTGGGTAAATTCAGAACAGAGTCTACAGAGTGAAGGGACAGTGGGCAGAGGTACATCCCAGTATTGAAGCAGCCCACACAAGTAGGGACAAAGGATAAAGGAAGCTGGGAAAGGAGTTTCACAACGGCTTCCCACACTCTTAACCCCTGCTTTAGCTGGATCACTCCTTGTTAAGGGTTTTTTGTAATGGATAATGTCAAATTTCTATGTATGGAAACAGAATTTTCAAAATTCAGTGTGATTCAATTGACAGCAAATTATGTGCAGTAGAGAAGGTGCAAGATGCTTCAGAAAAATTAGATTATGGTTAAAAAACAAATCTCTTAGAAATAGGTGACTTTGTTCATAATGGTTTTCTTTTTCTAGGATTTTTTTTTAAGTTGTGAATTACTTAAATTAATTTATTTATTTTTAGATGCTGGCAAGTCAACTATTGGAGGACAAATAATGTAAGGAAACCCTTAAATTTTTTTATTTCCTGCTGTTTCTTGTGATTTAAAAAACAAATTAAAATTAGTAATATTTTCTTTATGGATTTAATCAACATAGATTAATACTTGTATAATAAAATGTTACTATCCGAGTCAATTTAGTTACTTACTGTCTTTGAAGTTTCTTAATTCCAGCAGATTAATTTTATTGCTATAGGATTTTCACTTAATGGAAACAACTGTGCAAAAACATACATTACTAAATTCAAAAAATTACTCACTTTCTTAAAACATGGGTGGGGTTTTTTGTTACTTTAAAATGTTATTTGAAACTGCTTTATGCCCTTTGTTAAACTTTGTCCTTTTTGTGAAGATTAAAAAAAATTTAGTATCTTTATTCCATGGTGCATTGTCAGACATAATTTGATTTCAAAATGGGACAATATCTGCAATACTAGATAAAAGTAAATAAATGCAGCTAAGTTTTACAGTTTTTAAAAATGGAAATTAGTACATGAAGAAATAAATGCTATTTGCTGACTCTAAGTATTTCTATCATTTTACAATAATATTCTCAGCAAAAATGGGAGGTCTTTGTCTTGGCATTTTCATCTTGTTTTGTTTTGCCCAAATTGCAGTGTTGGAATTGCCATGCTGCATTTAACTGTGTAGTTCATACTAGAGCAAATTAGCATTTTATTATCTGATGTATTCTTGTACAAGGAGATGCCTGTTCTTAACACTCCTACTGATGTGTTGTGTTTCTAAAGCTTTTTGTAGTCTTTCATTTTTGCAGAATGTCCCTTTGATGTAAGGGGGAAAAAAATTGGGTGCTTGTACAAACTTTGTCATTAACCCATTATTTACTGTTATCATTAATTGTCCTTATAAATTAAGGAGATTAATTTTTTCCTCAGCTATTTCTACCTGATCTTCTAATAACAGTAATGTTTTAATATAATAAAACTGTACAATACTTGCTTCTTTTCTCAACTGAAAGCTCTCTTGAAATACCAGTTTCCTTTTCTATGTAAAAAGAATGAAATCAAAGTTATTTTTCGTTACATTTCAGAAATGAGGTGGGTGAGTGTGCCTGAAAAATTCTATCACAATTCTTACTTACTTTTCATATACTGAACTAGTCTCAGACAGATTTAGCAGATGTAGTCTCTTTTAAAAACTTTCCTTAGTGGAATATTTTACAATTAGGCTTTAAAAAGACATTCCTCATATTTCTGCTAAAGTGGTACTGGTGTACTTTTACATATCAGATAATGGTCTGGCTCAGTGGAGAAAAAAATTCCACTGCTGATAGCATCGGGCTATTCCATTTTTTCAAAATAATCTGTAGGGATTGTATAAGAATTTAACCATTTGGAAATATGTTTCTGCTTTATGTAAAATTGCACACGTTTTTTTCCCCTCTTCTTAGGTATTTGACGGGAATGGTTGACAAAAGAACACTTGAAAAATATGAAAGAGAAGCTAAAGAAAAAAACAGAGAAACATGGTATGAACTTTTGAAGATAACAACACACTTTGCTCTTTTCACTGAAATGAAATGGAAAACTGGTTTTAGTCCCTGTAGCCATGGCTTCCTGTAGGCACAATGATACTCTTGTCATGGGTGGATTTTTTGTTGGCCTCTGGTTTGGGTTGGGTTTTGTGCTTTGGTTGTTTTTTTGGGAGCAGTGTGTGTCTATACAGCACATGTAGCAGTCTGATTTCTCCTTCAAACAACTCCTGGAAAATTGGTTTCCCTTTTGAAACCTTTCTGGTTTTGGCTGTGGTGAAGGATAATAGGGGTTCAAAGGGCTCTGGAAAAGGAGCAGCTAAAGACTTCCTTAGGGATAGAGCAATGATGGAGCACTCAAGGGATGGGCATTGACCTGAACTAACTGTATTGTGTGAGAGAAGGGAATAGTAAGGGTGACATATATTCTTTATACCAAGCAACCATCATCCCTCTATTGGGAGCTGACCATTCTAACTGAAATCTAATCTGCCAGTGGCCAATGGGATAAAATACAACTGGGAGGGAACTACAGTTGGTATGATCAAAATATCAAAGCAGTCAATGAAAGTCACTGTTGGTCTTGGAAATGCTTAAGGTTGGTAATGCTGAGGTGGTTAGAATAATTGAGCAGAAAAAAGACATTTTATGATAAATTTTATATAAACTTAATAAAAATTAATACAAAAATAGAGTATTTGGGTTGGGATTTTTTTAGGTACCTTTCATGGGCCTTAGACACAAACCAAGAAGAACGAGACAAAGGTAAAACAGTAGAAGTGGGTCGTGCCTATTTTGAAACGGAGAAGAAACACTTCACTATTTTAGATGCTCCTGGACACAAGAGCTTTGTTCCAAATATGATTGGTGGGGCTTCTCAAGCTGATCTTGCTGTGCTGGTAAGGACAAATCAGATACTTTTATTTGGGGTATACTGTGGAATCAAACTTCTGATTTTTATTTTCTGTTTGCTTGCTTATTCTTTTGGTTAGTTACAGCAGGCAGAATTTTCAAATGTTAAGTTTATAAAGTCAAGTGGGTTTTGGAGTAACTTAACAGCTTCCTAAAATTGTTGACAGGTGTCATGTGGCTTTTTTATATGTCAGTGCAGAAACTAAGGGGTAATATTGAGGATATACCAGTGTGTTTTGAAAGCTTTTACTACTTTTGACTACCAAAAGTTATTTTTGAATAAGGCAGTATTATCCATTGTTCATTGTCCTATTTAGAGAATTGTAGAACTTTTAATAAAATACATATTTTTAATTAGGTTATTTCTGCAAGAAAAGGAGAGTTTGAAACTGGATTTGAGAAAGGTGGACAAACAAGAGAACATGCCATGTTAGCAAAAACAGCAGGTGTAAAACATTTAATAGTTCTTATTAATAAAATGGATGATCCAACTGTAAACTGGAGTAACGAAAGGTGAGTTTAATATTAAAAAATTATTCTTCATTGAAAGACACTGAAGTAAAATAATTCCATTTTTACCCATTTTTGCTGAAAGAATGGTAAAAGGAAGTGACTCTATTTTCAGTAGCTGAATTGCCAGAGCAGTCAGAGAATATGCTGTGTGTGCTGTCCAGAGTTGTAGAAGTTTTTGAGGAAAGCCATGAGGGCCTGTGCAACCTTACAACATGAGCCTGCTTTGTTAAGAGACTCAGGGATGCCCAGTCTTGGTCCCACCCCAACCTTTTGATGTTACTGAATTCAGCCAAAACTAAGAGGAAGAAGTGTAACACACATAGCACAGAATCTTCACCAACTATGTAGAAGAGTGGAGTAGATGGGGTCAGTACTGAAATGAAAGCCTGCAGCAGGACCTCAGCAGCTGCTTGCTCTGTCCCCCTGGGTTGGCCTGGATCTCTTGCTCCAAAGTTGCAGCATGTGCTGCCACTTATCCAGCCTCATAATTGAACTGTATGGAGAAAACTGGTGATGCTTTGTGGAGCAGAGGAATGAGGAGGAATAGACCAAGTTGTGCTGGAAGATGTGAGAGAAGATGCAAATAGGCCACTAAGCTTTATTAGGTTTGCTTGCTGCTCACATAGTAACTTAACTGATGAAAATATGTCTGTGAGTTTTGCTGTTTCTTTAAAGCACAGTAATATTTTATGCTAGAATAAGTGAAACTTACCTTGATCTGCTTGTTATTTTAATAGATATGAGGAATGTAAAGAGAAACTGGTGCCATTTTTGAAGAAAGTTGGCTTCAATCCCAAAAAGGATATTCATTTCATGCCCTGCTCAGGACTGACTGGAGCAAACCTTAAAGAACAGTCAGAATTCTGTCCTTGGTATATGTATGTATCTTAAATTGAGCAACTTAATATTTGCTGTATTTCAATAACAGTCAGTGCTGCAGTGAAGCTAGAAAATGGTGTAGCATGGTATATTGTAGCTGTGTTCTAAAGTGCTTGAGGAAACACAACCAGGGCAACAAGAACAGAGCCATACAATGTGCCTAGGAAAAGCATTTGCTAACTGCAGAGCATTATTAGTAAAATATTAGCAGGATTCTTTGGCTGCGAGTTCAGTGCCAAACAAGCACTTGAATTTGCCAGAGATGCTGCAGTTGACATGTTGCTGGAGTGAGTAATTGTTTGATGTGAAAGGTTTGCTTGAAGCTCTATTCTAATCAGTGCCAAGCCATGTCTCAGTGGATGTCAGGTTTTTCAATGTTGTTCATCGTACTTACAAAACTATTAATGGAAATCATGCTTGGACCTCACAGGTTTTTTTAATTCCAAAATATATTACACATCTATTATGATTCTCAAAGGAATAATTAATTTGTGTAAAAGATGCCTGTAATGTAACTTAAAAACATGCACTTCCTGGGTATTAACATGTTAGCTGGGGTGAAGAGGACAGTACTGATAGGATGTTCTAATGGATGCAACTGTCTTAGAGGTCACTGTTCTTGATGGTGACAGAGTGAAAGTCATTCCTTTTGTTGGACTGCATTTATCCATTCTGAGTAATTTTTTAAATGGAAGAGTGCTCACAAAATTGAAACAAATGCCTTCTGCTCTTTTAGTGGATTACCATTTATTCCGTACCTGGATAATTTGCCAAACTTCAACCGCTCCGTTGATGGACCAATCAGGCTGCCAATTGTGGATAAATACAAGGTACAAATTAAAATAATAGGATGGAAGGTATAAACAGGCTGTCATCAGAGAGCAGTAAATGGACTATTTACTGTATTGTTAGAGAGTATCTTTTTTTTCTTTGTTAATGTTACATTTCTAACTGTAGAATAGAGGTGGGGAGGGGAAGTAAATAATTTTGGCATTATATGAAACTCTTAAAATCTGTAATCTTTTACAATAAGTTTCCAAAATATTAAGTGTAGCAGTGCTAGATAATTTCATTAGTAAGTTAAGTAATCAAAATTAGTGTTAAATCATAAATAGAGCAGGCTTTTTAGGAAAATGTTTTCAATTTTTATGTGATGATTTCTGTTTGTGAAGGATATGGGCACTGTGGTCCTTGGGAAGCTGGAGTCGGGCTCTATTTGCAAAGGACAACAGCTTGTGATGATGCCAAACAAGGTATGGTACGGTTTAGGTGTTAAAAAAATCTACTACCTTAAAAAAAGGCTCATTACTTTAAATCAGAAAATGTTATATTGCTCTGTTGAACACAGCTAAGCTCCCAGGTTTTACATGGGCCAGGGGGTGTGTAGTTCCTCAGCATTGGGAACTTGGGTTGTCTTGCCTTAGTAAACTCAGTTGCTGGACTACAAGTCATCCTATTTTTTGAACTGTGTTTTATTTTGTATTTGTACAATTGGCCCACTGAAGGTTTTTCCTGCTGTGGGGTAATACTGCTTATAGGTTTACTTCTTTTCCCCTCTCTCCCTTTTCTTTTCCCCAAAGGGAAACAGAAAAAAAGAAACTTCAAATAGAAAAAGCTTTTTAAAAGAAATATAAGTATTAGTAACTCTTCATTCAATATTTTAAATGTCCTAAAACCTGCAGAACCGAATATAATGAGTTTAAACTGCAATGGTATTATTCATTGAAATACTTTCATATTTAAAATTATTTTGTATACCTTTAAAATACTCACAAAACACAAAACTACGTTTTTGCTTCCTTTAAGCACAATGTGGAAGTTCTTGGAATCCTTTCTGATGATGTAGAAACTGATTCAGTAGCCCCAGGTGAAAATCTAAAGATCAGACTGAAGGGAATTGAAGAGGAAGAGATCCTTCCAGGATTTATTCTTTGTGATCTCAACAACCTTTGTCATTCTGGACGCACATTTGATGCCCAGGTACAAAAATTATTTAATAACTATTTAATTGCTATATAAAGGGGTAAAAACCATGAAAATAATTTTGTGTTTCACCAAATCTAAACTTCAGTAGTTTAAAGCTTCAGTTCAGATTTCTTATTCACTACTGTATCTCTAAATTGGCAAAATATATATACCTAACACTGACATTAATTTAAGTTTTTAAAATATCATTTATTTTGAATGTAAGTTCTCAATGAAGTTTTAAATACTTATAGTGGTGAAAGCAAGATCTCATCAGGCCAGTTCTTCAGGTTTGTGCTGTCATGTTATAAGCAAGTTGATGACTTAAAAACTTGGTTCTTTGACAAAACTTTGTGTGCTTATTGTTCAACTGTACATTTTAATATAATTCTGCATTTGATTATTCTCTGCTCTTTTACAATTGAAATTAGGAAAAATGCACTTACTTTGAATTGTTTTACAGATAGTGATAATTGAGCACAAATCCATTATCTGCCCAGGTTATAATGCTGTGCTGCACATCCACACCTGTATTGAAGAAGTTGAGATAACAGTAAGTGTCATTTTAAGTTGTGATGTGACCATAGACAGTGCAGTTGTTGGGATGAGTTATGACATACATCTGTAAGGCAACTAATGCAACAAAGCTGCTGCCTTGAATGGAATCCTGGTCAGCCCCCTAACAGAAACAGAAATGGCTGTAACTGTTAGCATAACAGTTTTTCTGAGAAGTGTGGTAAGGCATGACTGAGTCTTAGCAGTACATCTTGGAAGTTTTTTTACATATTTATTTGTAAGTATTTTCTTTCTTGGATTCCATTTTGTTCATAAAGAAAAGTAACCCTTATTCTAGCACTTAGAGCCATTAATTTTTTTCTTATACAGGCCTTAATCTGCTTGGTAGACAAAAAAACAGGAGAAAAAAGTAAGACACGGCCCCGTTTTGTGAAACAAGATCAAGTCTGCATCGCCCGTTTAAGGACAGCAGGAACTATCTGCCTTGAGACATTCAAAGATTTCCCTCAGATGGGTCGCTTTACCTTAAGGGATGAGGGTAAGACTCTCTCCTCAGCAGTTACTGGCTGCTACAAAAATACAGCTACTTGACAGAGGAGATCATGCATGGCAATGAGGTATTGAAATGCTGGAATCTAGTGGAAATCACTCTCTGGGTAACAATGGAAAAGCAAATCTAAGCAAACTGTTGTCATTGTGCAGAGTTGCAAGTAACAGAAAGCTTTGTTTTACATGAATAATGTACAGAAACATGCACTGTGAAACAAAAGATTGGATTTGAAAAATTACCAGCAATTACCAGCTTTCTTAATGTGTCCTGGAATGTCCATTTACAATATGAATACCATAGTTTCACTGTTTAAAGGTAGAAAATATCAGGGGGTTATGTTGGGCTCTAACTCATGCACACCCTGGTAAAACTCGCACATCTGTGGGATGATTTATAATAAATTATCTTGAAAAGCAGTAAACACATCTGGTAGTGATTCTGCCTTGCCTTCTCCTTAGATGAGCATAAAGCAGGTTTTCCACACTCCACTTTACTTGAGAATAGCAGGTTTACTATTTTTAAGATACACTGATGCTTTCATGCAATTGCTTCTCTATGATTCCTAATACTCAAGAGCCTGTATTTTGGGGAGAGTTTTCATGTTTGTGCAGACTTACACATTCTTTTCACAATAAATGTAACTGTGCTATTTGTCTCCTTGGTTTAGGTAAGACCATTGCAATTGGAAAAGTTCTGAAACTGGTTCCAGAGAAGGACTAAGCATTTTTCTCAATGACCCCGCACAAAACTGTGAGGAAAATCAACTCAGCAAAAGCCTACTTCACACCGCCTTCTTATTTTCTGCCCATTGATAAACTTCTCCCCATATTTTGCAAAGACAAATTTCACAGCAAAGGTCCACATTATGTCAGCTTTCTCATATTGAGAGCTCTGCTATGCCACTGTTGAATTTTCCCAAAAAGAATTTTTTTTTTCTCCCAAATTCTGCTTCCTTGGAAAGATTCGGCAATAGCTTTGTAAGTGATGTGGACATAATTGCCTATAATTATGAAAATCTAAAGGATTTTTAATGTTTAATTTCCCCCAGCATATATATTAAGACCTCTTTTTTCCAGGCAGATCATTCAGAGTGTGCGAGTGTGTGTGCACATGTTACAAAGATGACTACCATGTTAATAAACTATTCAATTTGAAATCTTTTTCGGTATTGGAATTGCTTTTGAATAATGTTTTTTATCCGGATGTAACACAGTTGCATTAGCTTTTTAACTTGCCAGTAACCTGGATATTTGGTTACTTGGACTTTTCTAAACTCCTCAGCCTCCCCACACACACAGTTTTAAATGAGGCAATTGGGCACTCAACCAAGTTTGTATTAAAATAATTAGGTTTGCCCCTTCCCTTTGTCGAATGCATTCTGAAAATTAAAAAGCATTCATGCAAATGTGGCACCTTCATTAGCTTTATATTTGTTAATAGCTTCAGCAAATTTAGGTTGACTTAACATCATTACTAGACACAGTCAATTTTGAAGGCTAGAACTACATATTGTGTCTTTATAAAAATTCAGCATTATTAAATTCTTAACTGCAGAAAATGCTAACAACCAGTAAATAAGTGAAACTTGCAAAAATAAGAGAATCTGTGGCAATAGTGCCTATTAGTATTTATAAGAGCTGCATTTTGTGGGAGAACTGGGCCAATTAAAAAGTGCCAGTTATATAAATTACTCAGTTCACCCTGTCTTTAATTTAGAGGACTGGATAATCCTTGCTGTTTTAAAGATCAGTCTGAACTGAGAGGGAGAAAGACTATTTAAATCCCTAAGAGTTTGCACATACTGAAATATGGGAGGGTCAGAATCAAGCACAGTCTGTAAATTTTTGCATATCAAAAGCAATGTAAGCTTATGAGGACCAGTGAAGTTTTTCTTCAGAAATTAAAGCAGAACTGGTTCAAAGTAAAGCTTCCTCAGTACAACTTGAAGGAGCTGCATAAAGAAACCTTATTTAGCTGCACTTTGGAAATGGACTGTCTGCAATTGCTGTCCTGATTCTAACAATTAGGATTAAGGCTAAGGGATTTTTTTCATTTCCCAGAGTATTGGTAATAATTATTAAAAGGTATCTCCAGAGCTTCTTCAGAATGTCTTAAACTAAACATTTTCAGTTGTACAATTGTGGTGAGCCCATCTTCTCCCCCAAAAATTTACAGTCTAGTGACTATATCTGAATTCACAGATAACTCAAAACTGAAACAGATTTACCTTTTTTTTTTGAGTTTTCTTTATTTTTTCTTTGGTTTTCTTTTTTTTTCCTTTTTTTTTGTTTTGTTTCTTTGTAACTGTGGAACTCCCATTCATTTCACTTACAGCTACATTGTATGGACAGAAGAAGTTATTGTCCTTCAGTTTCATATGACTACACTTGTAGCTACCGTAATGCATGGAATTTAAATAAATTTTATTATGTCTGCAAATCTCTGGGCTTTTTTTTTTTTTTTTTTTAAATTAGGGTTTAAAAGTTTGGGGTTTTTTCTACCAAGTGGACAAAACCCACAGTTCCTTGGATCTTAAACTAATGAAGAAATTAAAAGCCAAGGAAAATTACTGTCTTGTTCATATTCTGGACTGATGAGATTTCCAGATATCTGATTGCTTTCTTGAAGTGAGCTCATGGATTTAAAATTTGCTGAGACCATTATTGGAGAATACTTCAAGATAGATTCCTAAATTGTTAGATCTTTTAAAAATTTTTTTAAGGCATTGAAATGCATCTGAAGACTACAAGATGCTCCAGCAGAATTTTTCCACTTTTGAGCAAACTTTGAGGGATTCTAAAATCTCATTATTTTGTGGCTGGACTGAGTATTTATTATTAAACTGAATAATCATCTGGTGGGTTGGAATATCAGTAGATAGAAAGTCTGAGTATTTCCATTAGTCATCCCATCTAGTGCATTTGATTACATTTCCATAAATCCAGTTAATGTCACCTTGTCTGTAAAGGGAGGCTGTATTGCTACAAATTCATTAACAGAATCCATATTATGCAATTAAAGATATTGCTATCCTGTAGGAAGTTTTTATTTGGGTATAAAATACTTGCATTCTATAGCAGATACACTGATATGAAAATGTAAGGCATAAATCTGCACAAATTGGCTGCATTTTGGGTAGAAGAGCTGGAAGTACATTGTATTTGAATAGTCCTCAGATCACATCTCAACTTTTTCATTTCATCTCCATTCTACATTTTATAGTCCCATTTTTGCTACTATTAAATACAGCTAAATCTAGATGAAAAGAAAAAAGATAATGTGGCTTTGTTGGAAATAAATAACCATTTGCTGATTCACTGATGTAATAAACTGTTTTTTAAATGACCATTTGGAATACTTCCTTTTGTGAAAATGTGGTGTGCTGCTTTGAAGATGATACAAAACTAAAGGAGCTGTGCAACCACAACAGTTGAAAGGAAGGGGAAGAAAAGAAAAACAGAAAATAGAAGTTAGATTGAAGCTACAGGAACACTGCCAGGGTAGCTGTGCTTGTATATGATACTGGCAGAATATTCCTGGGTTCTGGCATGTAACTCATACCAGCAAAACTGTGAGCATGTTACTGCAGAAAGGAGGGATTTGGGGGTTTATTTCCCCAGTATTACAGGATTTGCAGTGTGGCACCTATTCTCTCTGATTGTTGGCCAAAGTCTGTAGTGTAGATATGGCTTACGTGTTTAGCCATGATGTAACTTATATAAAAGCATAAATTATAATTCTATAAAGTAAGATCTTGTATGCCCTTGAACGGAAAACCTTAATGTAACAAAAATTAAATGTGAAGCAAAAAAAAATCTGAATGTGCAGCAGTACTAATTATTTGGCAACAGGAAAATAATTACTTGTTTCTGCAAGTGACAAGAAGTAAAGCACAGTAATTGGAGGAATGGGCACACTTGACTAACATTGCCATCAGCTGTCTACTTGAAACCATTCCAGCCACCTTGATCATCTTTGCAGACAACCAGGAGCTGAAACACAAACGTCGTGACACCGGTGTCCTGAGACATGTACTCTGGTGGTAAATTGTATTCCTGAACAGCAAGTTATTCATGATGGTGTAATAGTGTTCTAAGAAAAATGGCTGCTTTAAAGAAGTTTATCCACAGGGATATTTGCTGACTTTTATGCCCCTCTACAGATTTTTTTCCAGTGGCATAAAAAGTAAGCCAGTGAAAAGTACTCAGTGAACAACCTCTGTTTTAGACTACTTATGGCACCAGTCCATATATTAAAAATTATGTTAATTATGAGAAATGTGTTTTTATAAGTGTTTATTACTGAATATTACCTAAGGAAAAAAAGATTGTTTCAATGTCCCAAGTATTTGATTCTGTATTACTCTGGTTTGGTTCTTAACACAGACTGTTTAAATTATGATGATAAAGCAGATGAAATGTACTCCAGACAAGACTGTTTTCTTCCTAAACTGATACTTAAAGACTCTTACTTATTCTGCTGTTTTTGTATACCATATAGAGGATTTGGTACAGAAAAATATACCAACAAAACTGGAGTTACTACTGAAGATTTTATATTGTGAACTTGTTTCTTTCCTTGTGTTTATTTTAACGCACTATAAACCTGACAAGACACTACTTTTCCTCTGAAGAAATACTAGAAAGGATTCTAGACTTAATATAAAATGGAAATTTATGCTAACAAACCCAAAATCTGTTGTCTGTGTATATATAACTTTTGGTAACACATGTGCTTTGGTTGGCTTTTCTTCCTGAGAAATATCAACTTCCAATGTTAATTGGATTTTTCTCCATCTCCCCTCAGTTACATACACCTGAAAAAGTCCACATACTTCTGAATAAGAGTAATAATAAGAGACATGCTAGGTTAACTTTTGCATGGCAAAAAGGTACTTGAGACAGTGTTCCTGTCCTCTGTTCAGCCTCTAGAAGTGGTGATAGGCAAAGCATTATAACAAGGAAGCTTTTTAGCTTATGTCACAGTGACAGGAGCCTCTGTTCTGAAGCAATCTTGGAATAAGGGAATGACTTGCACCACAAGCACCCTTGTGTCTGACAGGCAGGTTACAGCTGGGGACTGACACAAGGACTGCAAGGGAACACATCTAAAGAAAAGTAGTGCTTGAACTCTGGATCTAGGGGGGAGAACTCCTTACTCCTGTTTTAATCTCTGCATATTCTTTGTTTTATTGCAAGAAGTACAGAGACCTGGGACTTTGACATCTGCCATCAAATAAGGCTGGAACTGGAACGCGAATAATCTTAAACCTCAAAGATCTGTTTACAGCAGAAATGATTGTGACTTGTACATCCCTTTTTCTATGAGAAAGTATAAAATCAGGCATAATTTTAGAGAAGTATCTTAATTAAGTAATGAGGTAGACTGACTTGTGATTATTTTAAATCTTAGCAATTAAATAAGTGATACAAATGCCTTAAAGAAAAATGCAGACTGTCATAAAAGTTTAATTGAGAGCTACAGCAGGATCGTATACAGCAATAACACCAATCAAAGTAACAAACCTAATTTCCTTGTAGGAGTAACAGTAAAACTGTCAACTTGCTAAATTAAAAGCACATCTTTTATAGTTTATATTCATTGCATGCTGTATTAAGCTGAAATATTTCTTAACTGAATGTTTCCGAGACAGCTCTGTTAGCTATGTCAAGTACCTTTCAAGACAAAGTGATTATACTAAGTCAGTTAAACCACATCTAGTAACATTCAGCCATGTGAGACCTAAAATTGTTCAGAAAAAGGTACTTTGATGAGACTGATACATGAAAAATTCGAATTTGAGTCACTAATAATAGTGCCTTTAGTTTTATCCTGTTAATGCTATACTGATCCAGTACAGTCAGGCTTCAAACGTTGTTCAATCGTATCTCACAAGACTAGTCTGGCTTATTTTCAAAAAGATGTTCCAGTCCGCTGACTTTTCCTATTTTTTTTTTTAGCATGTCACACTAGTATGTTGATGTTTTATTAAAATACAGCTGCTCTAAAATACACAAAGACTAATACAATTATCAGAATATACAACACTACTGCTAATATCACATGCCTAAATTCTACCTGTACTGAAAAGATTTTAATGACTCTTCCCTCTTTGGCTACACTGCCTTCAGTAATTTCTCTAATCAATACTTCATACAACATGGCAACAAAAGATAGCTTTTCTCCTTCTTAGGCAGTTTCATTTATTTTCTTCAAATATCACAATAGGATTTTTTTTCCCCACTCTTTAGAATCAGTATAGTTCTTTCAGAAGTGTGGACATGTCTTGAAGCCATCAACTACTCCACTGTTGCTCCAAAAACACTAACAGTAGAATGAAAATATAAACTGCTACATGAAGCAGCTTGTCACGAGACCGGGGTATTTTAGTTGCTTTCTCTTTGTACTGGCACACCGCTGGCTGGAGCAACAAATTTTGTTGGAAGACATCTGAGGAGAAGCAATGAAACCATAAATAGAAAGGCAAAGAGCAGGAAAAAATCTGGAGAAGAATGAATGACTAAGAGTCCTGATTTCATGCGTATTTAAGCCCTGACTACGCATCACTGTGTTACCCAGGTAGCAGCTTACCTGTGTGATGAATGCAGACAACCCAAAGCTGCCAGGGCTCACACAGTGCTGTGAGAATAAGGCCAAAATAATTCCAGGCTAGATTTTATCTCAGAACAATGTATTTATCCAGCATGGAACTCAATGGAATAAGCATCCTGCAATTAAGCTACTTCCATGAAGTCAAGTCAGTGTATTTCTAAACTGAACAGGGGATGCAGCAGTTGTGGCTGTCTTAGTCACACATGAGGAAGACATGGTTTGGCATGTGGTTGTCAGTGGTTGCCTCAACACTAGTGACGAGGAAATAGCCAAGTTCAAGACACAGAGTGTATGGGGAAGAGTGGCCAGAATACAGTCCCTGGACTGCATAAGACACACTTTGGTTTATTCAGAGTACCAGTAGGCAAGATCCCATTGGAGGCAGCTCTGAAGGGCAAAGAAGCTCAGGAAAGCTGGCAGGTCTTTAAGGACAACCTCTTCCAATCATACAAACAGTTCCTCCTGGTACTCGGGAAAACAAGTAGCTCTATCAGGAGGCTGGCTTGGCTAAACAGGGAATTTATAACAGCATGCCAGTGCAAAAGGACAGTAGTACAGGAGGTAAATTCAGGGATAGCATTCCAAGAAGGAATCTGAAGACAATGCTCAATTCATCCTAAACATGATCGTGTGGGTGGGTGGCCTACTAGATGGGTAACCACTGCTTGGACAGCAGGCCTCTGAGGGCAGAGATGATGGCTTGTACTCTACCTGAAGGGTCGTAACAAACAGAGTGTATGGGGGATTTATCCTGGAACACGTTCTGTTTAGTATCTCTATTAGTGGCCTGAAGCACAGTCACTTCAAGTTTGCAGGTGGCATGAAACCAGGGGACCAGTCTTTACCCTTGAGAGCAGAGAGACCTGGGCAGGCCGGAGGGATTAGGCAGCACAATCTGTCAATGTTCAACAAAGGCAAATGCAAACCTGCATTTGGGAAAGAGCAGCCCCTTGTGACAACACGGGCTGGGGAAAGAGGGGCTGGGGAGCAGCTCTGCTGGAAAGCACCAGAGGGACAGCCAGCTAAACATGAGCCACCTAACCACGTTCTCTGGAGGCTTTAAGGGACAAGGCGAGTAGGACAACCCCCCCTTTTTCACCGTGAGGACAGCCGGGCATTGGAACTGGCTGCCCAAATAGGGAGTGCCGCCTCCTTCCCTGGAGGATGGAAGGCCGGGCTGGATACAGCCCCGAGGAACGAGGCCTGACCTCCGGCTGGCCCTGCTGCCGGAGCGCGATGGCCTCCGGAGCTCTCCTGTAAGCTGGAGTAGCCCTTGACCCTCTGGGGCAAAGCTGCCTCCGAGGACACCAATGATGCCCCTACAGACAACACCGCTGCCCGCGACCACCGGGACCCGCCCCCGCCGGGCTCGCCCCGCCCCGGACGGGCCCC
>WEIV01001321.1:371665-392455 GCA_013390005.1 Calyptomena viridis | reverse complement strand
CTCGCCCCCGCCCGCCCCATCGACATGGAGCTGCAGCGCGCCGGGGACCCCCGGGGCCGCCCCGCCGAGCCCGGCAGGTGAGAGCCGGGGGGACACCGGGACGGGCCGCCAGCCAAGGGGGATCTGGGGGGCAGCCTTAAGTTAGTCTAGAATTCGAGAGAGCTCTCTTACCTGATTTTCAGTTTCACAGTTGCTACGTTAAACCACCGGTTTGCATCTGGCAGTTCTCAAAATAAAAGTATTTAGGAATCTTTCTCGGCTATGGCGGTAATGGAAACCGAGAAAGAAGGATCGATCGCCCGAATGTGATTAGGCAGGGAAGTTCCTGTAGCCATCTAAGAATGGGAAAGAGGAGCTTTGTCAGTGCAGCGCAGAACCCGTGTCCTGACAGTAACTAAATGCTGCCAGAAGTAAGTGGGGAGTAATGAAACAGCCATTGAGCTCTTGTGAGAGTAAGCTCTTTTTTAGAGAACAAGAAAGGTGAAATGCTGACTTGTATTTAACTTGAGGGCAGAGTTCTAGCTAATAGGTTGAAACTCGTAAATGCAATCGTTAGTTAAACATGTCTTGAAACTCAATCATTTGGAAAAGATGCGGTAATATTTGATGTGCAAAGTGTTTAGGTCCAGTTTCAAAGCACAGCTGAAGATCATTAACCCTTTTTAAATATCCCTAGTTTGTTCATTTACATGGTATGTTCATTTAGGAAGAAAAGCATGCTTAATGGCCCGAAAATGTGTGGGGGTAGAAAGTCAAACTTTCACTTCACTGTGTAAAATCCTTTTTTGAGAGAATTGTAAAAACAGTTTTCCATTAGGTGTTTGGACTATTCAAGGATTCTAAACATCTTGCTGTTCTAATTCACTGTGTGCAAGATAAGCTTTTTATGCTGCTCTTTGAAACTAAATTCTGAAGCTGCTATTGGTTTACAGAAAAGTTTATATGGAAATCATCTTCTTTCATGAAAGCCACAAAATTTTTCATGAGAGGAAGTTTTAACAGTAAGGAAATTGAGCATAGATAAGTATTGCTTAATAGAAAACTTGTAGGAGGCAGAAAAAACTAGCAGCAATACAGCTTTCAAAGATTTGTTACCACTCACTAGTTTATTATTAACTACACCTGCAATTAGAAAATAGACTGTTGAAAATGAGTCACTATTTTTTTAGACTTGATTTTTTTCTGAATGGGTCTAGGATTGACAGACCTATATTTGCAGTGAAGAAATTACATTTGTAAATTATCTTTGTCATCTAAAGATTATGGCAATTGCAGTTCAGTAGATAATTTGCTATCTCTGCGTATATAGATGTGTTTTTTCTTGTAATGAACTTCTAGTAGTGAAAGTTGTCCATTATTTTTAAATAATTCAGGTCTAATTCCTGATTCTAATTAGGTTTATTATTTCCTATGTAGTGCTTTAGTACAAGTTATCCCAAGTAAATCGCAGCTTCTAATGTTACCATAAACAAACTTCAGTACAATTGCATTAGTGATGGTAGCCCAGAAGGAACCAAAACAGAGGGAGTGTACAAGAGTTATGTTACACATTGTAACATAAACTCTATGATTTTACTTTCAAGGTAAAATAAAGGATAACAAATGTTTGCATCTCCAAAGATAATTGGTAATTCCCTTTTGAAGTAAGTTCATCTTAAGTACTCTATACCTTCTCATAAACAACTGTCTGAATCAGATAATTCCCTGCTGATAGACCAAATCCTCTCCCCATTTGTAGATATTTATGAACGTAACCAAACGGGTTAAACATGTTTGGGCAGATATTGTCAGGAGAGAGAAGGGAAAACACCACCACCACCACATGCACACACATGTAAAAAAAAAACAGAACAACCCCCCGGAAAACATCCCTCACCATACTGGCCATTAGAAAAGCTTCCATTAATAACTTTTTGAAGTTACTAGTGGAACACTGTGTGCTGTTAATTTCCCATATTAAAATTTACATAGTAAAAGAGAATGAGAAAGGTGAGAAATCTCAAGATATGGGATGCTTCTATTAAAGGAATAACAAGTAGATTAGGATCTTTGAGACCGAAAAGAGATGCAGAGTATAAAATGCTCTAAGGGTCTATCCAGTCAGTAGTATGGAAAAGATCCATAGGGCAGAGGAACCAACAAATTGGCACGTGCTGTGTAACTGAAGTGTGGGGTTATTTCACATGGGACAGATAGAAATTTACTGATTCATTATATCAAAGGAAAAAGCAGAAGAGATGTAAAGATAATACCTTTGGCTCAGGAAGACCTGGGGCACAAAGTGGCAGTGAGATGATATACTGAGGAGATTTACTTGTGTTCTGTATTCTTACACCTTCATTGAGACATCCACACTTGGCCACTATTGGAGATGGGCTGTTGACTTACTGGATCTCTCTCATTTGGGTTCCAGCAGCCTGTTAAATATGAGGAAAAATACTTCTAAGGTTCATTACAAAGAACAGTTTACAGTTTTATATGACCATTTGTGCTAAGGGAATTTTTGAGTAACCTTTTTTTTACTGTATCATCTGCAGGATCTGTTGAAGACATGCCTATTGAAGTTACTGCCCAGAAAGTGGTGGAAGTGCTGCAAATTATGGAAAGAGAATTCTCTACTCAAAGCAATAGGATTCTCTCTCTCACTGGAATAATCTCTGCAAGCACTGTGGACTCTGCATAAAATGGACACACGGAGCCGTATCTCTGCCAAATGCACCTATTTCAGTGTTGGATTGGATATGCTTTGAAATGGTGAAAAAACCCCACAAAATCTAAGAAGTGAGAACTAAAAAAGAATCAAACCCAATTCACAGAAAAATCACTGCAGCTTGTCATATAGTTGGTTTTTTTATTATTATTTTTTTTAATAACCTGGAAGGTTTTGATAGAAAGCTCTTGCACAATGAAAAGCTCTTGCACTGTTTTACCAAGGTATGGAAGTTAAACTCACTGTGAATTTTTATAATGCCAGTGCAATACTTTTTTTTTTGTAAGGGTGCTTTTAAAATATCTATATTAAACTATTGATGCAAAGCTGCAAATGTAGTGTAAGTTTGTTTATAGTGTAAATACACAATTTACAATGTCTCTTGTAAAGTTTTTCATTGTTATTTTGGAATAACCTGGCATATGAGATAAGTAGACAAGTAAAACTATTGATGTTGGCACACCAGTACAGTCTTCATAGTTGTAGGTGATGTAATGTGGTGACTCTTCCAAAAGGCACTTCTAGTCCAGCATTTGAGGGAGGGAACATGGCCAAAAGAGAAACCCTGTTGATTAACAAATACTCTGAGGCTTTATAAAATATTAACGAACAGTACCTGGAAAAAGAGTTATGTTAATTTAATGACATCTAAAACTTTTGTGTGGAGAAATTCCTCATGAGTTCCTCTGTTTTTGAGGTGACAGTAAGAGTTTGAGCCCACCATCAGCAAATACTGGTAGCTCTTAAAATTTCAATGTATAATTGGTTTTATGCCACACCTTACTGAATACAAGAGGTGGAATTAAGGAAAATATTTACTAAGAACACCCTGGCTGTACTTCCTTGTGAACTCTTGAAATGTCTTTCAATGTTTTCTTGTAAATTACTGGAGTAACTTCTTTTTTTATGTGTATTCTCTTTTAAAAAGTTTTCTAAATGCTTTCCATGTTTTAACAAGTTTAGAAGAACATGAAACTTGAAGGTCTGTGATGTGATTTCTTCTTTACTAACTGCAGCTCCTAGGAGGTGTTTGCAATTGTTTCCTCCTTTTAATGGAACTACAACGTGACACCATTGTGGTGCTACAATGGTCTGATTAAAAAAAACACCAAGCAAACCAAACTAACTCCTCTCTTAAAACCTGTAGATCAGTTTTCATTTGCAAAAGCTTTCTTTCATTTAATTGTTCTGAACAGAGATAACTGCTGTTTCTGATTCCCCGTGGTTTCATTTGTAAAGTGAATTATGAGATAGTGTTTAAAGTGGAATGATTAGTAGCAGCTATAAATTCAGGCAAAGGTTTTGTGTGTAGCCATTCATGTACTTAGTCTGGTGAAAACCAAAATATTTCTGTTCAAGTGTTGCAATCATAATTACTAGAGTGAATTGAGCAGGGCTTTGAATTCGTTGCATATTACAATGTAATTAATCTTAAATCCAGTACCGATACTTAATGAGTGTTGCAGAAGATGGTACCTAACATGTTGTTGCAATTTCACTCAAAAGATTGTGTGGAATCCAAACGTTTACTAGTATGAACAGTATGTATGTTTTAAAAATAGAATGCAGGAGCTGATCCATCAGTTAAGGAGGATGTTAAGCATAGAGAAGCACCAGAATGTTTAGACACACCATCCTAGAAACAATGAGAAATGAAGCACTAGCTATGGAGCAATACTTATTGTAAGTACTGTAACTATTTTCTTTTTGAAAATGTAAACTAGTTACTGTTTCATGATATCAATTTGCCTTGTAAACAAGGAAGGCTAATACTAAATAGCAACTGGCATTGGAATTAGTACCAGTTAAACATTAACAAATATTTAACACAATTTTAGTCTGATGATATCCTTATCAGTGCCCAGTGCAGCACAAAGTCCATTCAAAGGTCTTTTACATTGTTGACTGGAAAGAAGCTCTTGTACGTGTTTAGTTAGAACTGCTTGCTGTTGTCTGAACACACAGAGCTGTACACTTAAATTGAGGACAGTCCTATGCATAGCCAAAATCACAAAGAAACAAGCTCTAGTTCCAGGACTGTGAAAGGAAAAGCACCAACCTGCTAACTCTAACTATGTACATGGATTAAATGCTTACTACACTCCTTAAATGTGGACTGTATCTAAAGAAAGGGGTATATGTGGTATATGTTGTCTACTTAAATTATATCATCATCAGGGAGAGATTAAATTATTAGTAACTCCTACAAAAATCTGTTTGATGTCACTTTAGGGAGTGAGAGTTGCTTGAAGAGAGGTAATTATTACAGAAGCAGCTTGTGTAGAGAATAAGCCAAAGTGTTTAGTTGACCGAGAGGTCTAAGGTCAGGCAATGCCACATGTCACTGCAACTAGTTTATGTGAATTGGTGAAGTAAATGTTATGTATTCAACTAAAGTAAGTTTTGAGCAGATTGGCTGTTATTGAACAAGTACACATGAAATGCCCTTCTCTGTTCATACTTACCCACGTCGCTCTAACACTAGTGTGTGTGTGTATACAGTATTTTGAGAGGAAAATAGACCTACTTATATGGAGAGGATGAAAACATCCAGAAATCTCACTTAGAGTTCCTGTGCTTCTGTTCTAGCAAATGCATAATTGCCTCCCGAGGTCAAGCTCCGCTTTGTTTAGAGCAGATTCTTGGCCTTCTTTAATCTCAGTTAAGTTGTTCGGGTTGTTTATTTTATCCCTCCGAATTGCAGTGCTAGTTTTGAGCTGAAAACCCTGCATGTGCTGTCTGGCCGTGCCCTTGGGGTCACCGCAGCGGCGAGGGGCTCCCACCGCCCGGGGGGCGCTGGCTTGTGACCGAGCTCGGGTGGCGTTGTGGTTAAATCTGGAATTCGGCGTTAAAGGCGGAACGGCGCGGTCCGCAGAGGTTTCCGCCGCTCGGTGCCGCCCGGCCCCGGCTCTGTGCGGGGCGAGGGGCGGGACTTCCCGCGCTTCCGCCGCGCCNAGCGGGGGTGAATCGCCACCGCCAGGCAAGGGGGGACAGCGGGGGGACCCTCGGGAGCGGGGCGAGGGGCTCCTCCTGCCGAGGAGGGGCCGGGGTTCCCCGGGTGGCGGGCGGTGCTCACGCCGTTCCCTGCCCGCAGGCGCGGGGCCGTGGCCATGCTGGGAGCGGACGAGTTCATCAGCTCCCCGCCCAGGAAGACGGTGCGGTTCGGGGGGACCCTCACCGAGATCCTGCTCAAGTACTGTTTGATGACTGCGGCCCCTCGGGTGCCTCCTGTGCGTCCAGGCTGCCCGCGCCGGTTCCTGGGGCTCATTCGGGGCCGAGACTCGTTTTGTCTTACGCGGGTCTGAAGGTTTAGGGGAAAAACCTGAGCGCGGTTTTGCAGTGCGAATGGAAAGATTTCCCCAGTGAGTCAGCCTGGGTGGATGTAAAGCGCGGCCTGTGCCCGAAGGTGCACGGGGATCCCAGCTGTGTGTGCAGGGAGAGAGCTGGAAATGAGCCAGGCCGGGCTGTCAGGGACTGCACCCTGTTAGTGCTGCCTCAGCCGTCGGGAGCTGTCTGCCTTACTTGTGTTCTTGATGTACATGTTCAGCAGTTATGGGTTATTCAGATATGTTGATGAATTTGGTGTATTTTTCTGGGGGGAAAAAAAGAATATTTACCTGTTTTTGTTTCCCTTGCTAGGGTGATACCACGGATTTTGAGTTGTTAAAGCATCAGCTGTCAGATCCGGACATAAAGGTAGGAGTTTTGGTAGTCAGGAGTCTGACAATTTGAAGTTTTGGGTGTAATCATCAGACATGTAATTCTGGTGCTCACAGAAATCCTGTGCTTTAAACATTTAGAGTTTTAATTCTGATAGTTTCCACAAAGCAAAAAGCTTTTAAGTGCAACTAAATGTAAAAAAAAGCAATTGTCTATTAGATACATGCGGGATCTTATAGATGGTGTCTCAAGCTTACTGACTCTTTGCACTAGAGTGAGAAACCTTTGAGTCTCTTTGTTCCAGATACCATCTTTCTAAGTCACTGATCCTTGATTTTAGAGATACTTCTGTAAGTCAAACTGTGGTTTCTGACTTTCATAGCCTTTAAGTTGCACTAGATTTTATCTTCTGTTCTCACTAAAAGCTTGTTTCATTAGGCAGTAACATACATAGGTATTTAGTAGTTATACCCAGAAGTATTGTTTCATGGCCTTTCTGTACAGCTGTGAGTACCCACCACATTTGCTGTCTTATTTTCCCTTTTAATTAAACCACAACATGTGTAAGAAGAGTCCTGCAGGAAGCATAATGGTACATGGAGTTCCTTTTCTCTTTAAAGTGGACATTTTGTAAAATACTATGGTTTTAACAAGGCTTTTGGAGCGTACAGGCAAAATCAGTGGATTTGTCCCTGTTTCAGTATCATATTTCAAGACTTGAATGTCCCTTCTGCTTAAACTAGAGGAAAAGGAAAAGAACATGAAGACTGAATGGCATTTCTTTTAAGTATCTTCTGCGTGAGTGAGGTTTCGTGCCTTGCTCAGTCTGCAGCTGAAGCCTTCCAGGCTCCAGTTGGTTTAGGTGTTGGTTTGCATGTTTTCTTGTATTCCAGAACTTTTGCTGGTGATGATGAAAACTTAAAGAAATTCCTTGCATGTCAATGTGAAAACAATTTCTATTTACAATCTTGGTGTTTGACTTTTAGTTTTCTACTAGTAGATAACACTGTTTATTGGAATAATTACCTATTTTTTCTGCTTATTTTAAGGATGCCCAGATCCTTAATTGGCTGCATGAATTTCGAACTTCTGTTGCATATTTGACCAAAGAGCTTGAACAACTGGTCAACATTTTGCTGGTAAATATCTGTTTGTTACATGGAAAGAAAAAAGAGTTTAGTACTCAAAACATCTTTTTTTGACATCTTGCTCTTGGCTTACTTTCAGAAGCTGCCATGGTTGACAAGGAGCCGAGAGGTTGTGGAGGAATATCTGGGTTTTCTTGGCAATCTGGTGTCAGCACAAACTGTCCACCTCAGGCCATGCCTCCGGATGATTGTGTCACACTTTGTCCCCCGTGAGTTACTTTTCTCCTTCTCTTCTTTGTTTGCTTATCAAAATGTTTTTCCTAGGTAAATTCTGTATAAGTACAATGCATGACAATTAATTGCTAAGTTACTGGGGTTTTTTTCTCTGTTGAATTGTGATACAGATAGTTTTCTGTACCTAGATTTTAGAAGACATATTCTAGTGGTTAATAGAGATCCTGTTCGGAAGATGTCTTGGAAATGGATGAATGTATAATGTTATTACTACTAAAAACCAGAAGCTGCAGTGAGGATCATGTCAGATGTTTTCAAGAATCCTCTGGTTCTATGAATAAAGTGGTCTTTTGGAAAGTCTTGTGGATAATTTTGATGCTTTAGTCCTGATGAAAACTGTTGTCCAATGTATTTGACATTGCACCTGTTACTTGTAAGATCCGTACAATTTTGATATAATAATCTCACTTTTTTCTAGCTCGGATAACCATCAGAGAAGATGATGTAGATATTTCAGATTCTGATGATGATGATGAAAGTGAGTATAAAGGAATCATGGCTTATATATGCTGCTGTAGTACCTTTACTGAAGAAGTATACAGTGTATGTTGCTCCTTTTTTACAAAATTATTTAGATGAGTTCAAGTAAAAAGTTAAGAAACAGTGCATCCTTAAATGCCCAAGCCAAAGACTTTTTTGTAGTTGAATCAATGGTGTGCTGGTGTCCTTGTTACTTTCAAAATATTCCTGTTCTTGCAGTATCTGTAGGAATGGAAATATTCCTACTCCTAGATTGTTTCAAAGCCAAAGAAAAGTTAGGAGTTGTTTATTTACCTCGGTGTGCACCCCATCCAAAATAACCCTGTCAACTGCAGTTTCCTTGGGAATCTTTCAGTTATGTAGTTGACATGACCTGTTTTTACTGGTTCCTGATCTAGCTTTCTGTAACCAAGTGCATAAGAATACTTTTTTCTTTCTCTAGACCTTTCTGCAAATTTCAATACATGCCATAGAGCATTGCAAACTGTTGCAAGATATGTTCCTTCGTAAGTATATAATCCTGGAGGTTTGTATGCTCTTTCCGTGCAGATTTAAAGCTTGGGAACTGATTTTTTTTCCCGCCTCTTAACTGAAAGTATAATACTTAGTTTCATTGCATGATTTTTCCTAATATTCACCAACTGGTGGAGCGCTCTCATGTTAATAACCTACAACTTCTGGGTTTGATTTTTTTTTTAATTATAGGACACCACAGTTTCTCATGCCAATACTTGTGGAATACTTCCCTTTCATTAATAAATCAGAAAGAACTCTGGTAAGAGCTGTGAATATTTTTGTTGATTTGTTCACTTGTTTTTTTAAATGTATAAACACACAAAATAGTATTGCAACTGATTTGGTGGCGTTGAATGGAGATTTTGGAAAGTATTGTTATATATCTAATTATGTATACAATAATCATATATACATGGTTGTGTCTGTTCAGTATAAGGTTGTCCAAGCATACTGAAGTTCCTTGTGCATAAGCATTATGCAGATCTTTAGTGACATAACTGCATATCTTTTCCACAGGATTGCTTTCTAAATCAGTGCACACGATGGACCTCTTTGATGATGAGTCTCAGGGTTGTGTAGTAAGGAGACGGTAGGATACCTGTCTCATTTGTTACCAAAACTGGAATGTATTTGTTGGAGGAGCAGGGGATTTGATAAGCAGATGGGAAGCAATGGATCTTATAGGTGAAATCCAAATTGCCAGTAGTGTAGAGACCCAAGTTGTTTTACTACAGCTTTGGTATAGTGCTTGTGTGTGGTGGAAACTTCTGACAGGGTATGGCTGCTCTGTGATCTTTAGATTTACTTGTTCCAACTTGATATTTTGGCACTTTGTTACAGAAAGGCAGAGCCCTGCTCCACCAGCCAAGTTCAGTTGCAGCTGTGTTTTGAACTCATCGAGTGCTGAAAAATCCCCAGTTCTTTGTATGTCTTGCTAGATTTTTAATTTTTGTTGTTGTTGTATAAGCATCAGTTCCCCATCTATAAAATAGGGGGATAATAGCTCTTATGTGGTGTTAGGAGAAGATTTATGTGTTTATTTAGCAGCTCAGTGAGGAACAAGTTGTGGAGAAAAGTTTTCAGGGCAAGGCCCAAATGAAATGTAACAAAATATGGTCCATGCATTGTTGTTACATATTTCCAATTTGTACATTCTTACTAAACTATATCAATTTATGTACTGAGCAAGCCAGATGGCCTGTGGAAAAAACATATGTGCTCATGTAATTAAAGGTTGTGTTATAATGCATATTCACAAAGAGACTATGGTGTACTTAAATATGGCACTTTTCCTGATTCTGTGTACTGACTTGACAGTTTTGTTGTATGAAGGTTGCAATGTCTTTTATAGAGATTTATGTATACATGTGTGGGCCCAGACATGCTCACAAAACCTGTCTGTTAACCTGCTTGATTTATAATCAGAATGGCTCTGAGGAGGCGGATTGTTGCTGGTATATTTTTGTAATCTGAAATAAAGATGTGTTCAGTCTCACTTTAAGCAGTTCTACTATAGCTAGATGTTCTAGATATGGTGAGGAATAGGCTTTTGTTTCCTGCAGAAAGTTTAGACAGACTCCTATAGAAATGAATAACTTTTCTTGTAGAGTATTTACACTCACTCTATCTAGAGCTAGTTGGAAGAATTTGCATGGAAATAGTAGATTAAGTAGTTAATGATAACCCATCTTAATTGAAAGTTAATGTTTAGTTTATACATTAACTTATTCTAGATTGAATACAGTCTGTTTAAACCTGTTTCTGGGTCTTTAGATAACAAATTAAGAAACTTGTTTTCTGAAAGTCCTTGGCAGAAATGAGACTGTGTTAACATTATTATAGATACTAATTAATTTTGTGTTACAGGAATGTTATGTCCATAACTTGCTACGAGTTACGGTGTACCTTCCAACTCTGAGGCTTCAAGTCCTGGAGCTTATTATTGAAAAGCTGCTGAAGTTGGATGTAAGTTTATTCTGTGCTATCTTTTGTGGAAGCTTGGTGTAAAATACAGAGTAGGAAATTAAATATGCCTCAGTTTTAAGCTGCAGTAGTGCCTGTGACCATGAGCATTCCCAGTCTCAGGATGTTCCCGTGGTTACTGTGTGGTTACACTTTGCATGGAATCTCCCTGACAGAATCAACTGTTTTGTGGTGATTGGTGCTAATGTGCAGAGAATGTGCTTTTCTGCGTGTGGTTGATTGCTCATCTCTTTGAAGCTGAAGGATTTACAGTTTGAATAAGATCAAGGTTTTTTACTTTGGAGAACCTCAGCATGTAACAGTCTGGGGAGACCTTTTATTTGGGAGGTGAAGTCTCTGGCAGTTTGGAGTGTGCATTTATGTATGGCATATCATTCCCTTTTTAGATGTTTATTTAGTCCAGGACAAAATCTAGTCAAGAATTTATTCATGTTGTAGTTTCTTTTATATAAATAGTGAAAATAAAAAAGGTTTCATATTGTTGTCATGGTTTTAGAAAAATTAATTTCTTGTTTGCAACTGTAGGTTAGCACTCCACAGCAAGATATTGAAGATGCTGAAGAAGCTGTTAATAACTCTGGTAGTGAGGAGAAATCTACAGAGGAGGGACTTTTTGACATGGTTTGCTATCTTGTTCTATTAAAATTTATATTTTTTTTACTAAAATCTTCACTTCTGAGGTGACTGAACTAAATATAGGAAGATGTGATTGCTTTGTTGTTACTGCACTGTATCCAGCTCTTGAAACCTGAACAGATAACAAATGATTAATGTTTTCTCAGATATTGACTTTATTGATGTAAATATTCAGTGTACGTGCAGTTAATATATTTCATTTGTACAAGCACAATTCAAAAAGCTAGTTAAAGAATTCATGGTACTTGGCTTAGTTTACAATTATTTACTCATACTGTGTAATTAGATTCTGCTTGTCTAAAAAAAATCTGAAGCTTTAGCATATCTGAAAGATAAATTTAGTTTCACTTTTCCTGCACTTGCTGTCTCTCAGATGCTGTGTATATAAAAGCTGCATGTGCCATTTTATCTACCAGGAGGAAGATGAAGAAAAAAAAGGAACCAAAGTTGTCTCTTCCAGTAGTGAGAGAATGGCCCATCCACTCGCCGAGCGCCTTGATATTCTGATGACCATCCTGTTTTCCTACATTAAAGATGTTTGCCACGTGAATGGTAAGAACACTTGCACTGTAACCAAAGTTTTTGTTTCACTAACAAGTAAGAAACACAAAAGAGGAGTTCTTGCTTTCTGCTGCTGCAACATAAAGCAGAATTCTGTCATCATCAGGCCGTGGTCCACATCCCTGCCTCTGCCCAGGGTTACTGAGAGAGGTACAGTTATGCCTTTAAAGGTTTAGTCTTCAGTTGGAGACATTCTGATTCCATAAATATGACACCGTGTCCAAACTGTGACAGGGTGTAAGTATTTTGTCATTTGCTCTACTTGAGTGTTAGAATTATGGATCCTTTCAACATCACAAGAACTGGAAGTGGATCAAAACAACCAGGCGTGCCATTCAATTGGAATTACTGCAGCAAGGCTTTGTGTTAGGGAAAAAATATGAAAGAAATATTTTACACTGCAATGTTTTAAGGACTTGAATGTCTTAGATTTATATATTTAAAACAGAGTATTTAGGAACAATTTTGCTGTATCTTCTCCATGTAAGTCAAATATATTTCTCAGTGGTTTTTTTCTGGCTCTTTTGACTTAACATTTTATTGCAAAATTTGCATGTCCAGCAGTTTTATATGTGTGCAAACATAGATATTCTTCATATACACCACCTTAAAAAGCAGTAGAACTGAAAACATGCACAGTCTGACTATAAGTATTCTTTAGATGTCACCTAAGCTGCAAAGTCAGTTTGACAGTGTTTCCTTACATATTTCTTACTGGTGTAGAAGGATATAAAACCACTTTTGCAGCACGAGGGCAGGGAAAAAGCCTTGAAATGTCTCATTGTGTTCTGTTTCTTTGTTGTGTAGGCAAGCTTGATATCAACAACACAAAGGATTTGTATCGGGATCTGGTTTCTGTTTTTGACAAGCTCATTTTACCAACCCATGCTTCATGTCACGTGCAGTATTTCATGTTTTACATCTGTAGCTTTAAATTGGTGAGTAAAAGCCGGTTTTAAAATGCAGTGTCGTGTCTCATTTCTGCATTCTTGTTTTGGCTTTTTTTTACAAAAAATAGTTGTCTTCTGCTGTAATTCTAATCTGAAGATAGCAAATGCATCAGGATTCATTAGTTATCTTTGTTTTCTTCTTCTCTGTTACACCTTAAAGGTTTTCTCTATGTGGTTACTCTTCCCATGTTGTTCATAAACTCCATACGGATGGAATCTAAGCAACTGTGAAGGAATAAATTTGATTAAAACCTCTTTTACAAGAGTCAGGTGGACTCTTGCACTCAGGACATGGTGCTCAGCAAGTTCTTCAGCATCCCAAAACTCTCTTAAACATGCTGTCTGTTAGCTCTTACATTTGAAAATCATGTCTGCTGTTTGTTGTTCCTCACTCCATTTTCCCTTCTCTCTCAACAAGTCCTTGTTCCTTGTTTTACACGTAAAAATAAGAACACACCTGCTTTTTGCATGAGAGTAGCTAAAGAGTCAGTTAAGCTACTGCCCTGCCTCTGACAGTGGTGAATAGTGCTGGAAAGAATATCAGAATGGGGCCAGCATGTGTCATGTTTGGCTGCAGTACACTCAGCCTGCAGCAGCAGCCTGGTAACTTCTGAGCCAAAGTGATGTTTTTCATGGCAAAAGCCCATGATGGAAAATTCAAGAAAAAGTATCTGGTAATATTATACTTCTTGTAATGATGTGAATTTTTGGCATCATGAACTTGTGTGGGAAAAAGTTCCACAATATAGCCATTTAATGTGAAGAATCACTTTTGTTTCCTATTTTTTTTTTGCTGTTTTCCTTGGATGTCCTCGACTACTTCTGCCACAGGAGTCAGTGAACAGTCACTCCATATTTACCTTCTTATCACACTTGGTTTTAAACACTTCTTGTGTATCTATTCCTTACTCTTTCCTAGACCTCTGGCTCCCCTTGCTTTTTAAAGCTGAGTATAGAAAGAGACACAGAAATGAAGGTCTTCCATCACGTGTATGAATTGTTATTTACTACAGTTATAGGTAGATTTTTTTAATGGTTTGTTATGGAAATTATGGGAATTGAGTATTAGGAATCTATTACTTAAACATTGTAATCAATATAACAACTCACAATCTTTTTTCCAGGGGTTGGCTGAGGCATTTTTAGACCATCTTTGGAAAAAACTACAAGATCCAAACAATCCTTCAGTGATCAGACAGACTGCTGGGAGTTATATTGGCAGCTTCTTGGCAAGAGCTAAATTTATTCCAGTTGTGTAAGTTGTTTTGATACATGAGCAGAACCAAAGAATTTATGCTGATTGCTGAGCTTAAGTACAGAATTCATGGAATGTTGGTCTTTACTTCCCTTGCTTTGCCAGTAGGCACAACTCAAAGGGTTTATTTGTCCTTTCAGCAATACTGTTTCAGTATTGTCTTGAAGTTTTGCATGTACATGATGCAGACTGATGATTGCTGGGCTTCATGACTTGTTTAGGGCTTCACTTGCCAAGAAGTGCTGAGCACAGTGGATTGTGTTCACTTCATGCAGAGTCATGGATTCCTGGTATATCTGATGTTCAGAAGTAGATATTTTTATGGCATTTTATGTAGCCTCTGGGACAGGGAAATTAGGTGTTCTAGTATTTTGATAGGGCTGGATTAAAATACTTAAGGATATGGGTGAAAATGTCTTTTTGTATGTACACATTCTGTATTTTTGTGCTGTTCATGGTGGGCTCAGTGACTTTAACATTGAAGTTAGCTGGACATTGGAATTACCTGTTGGACATGGGAGGTATCTCTCTCTGTCCTGCCTGTAGCCCAGGATTCTAATTTTTTACTGTGCATTCCCATACAAAGGTGTGTTCATGGATTCATCTCTTCTGACATCTTGTGCTTTCACTGACTGGGTTTTTCAGTGCTGATTGATTCATTTCATGCTGAGATAAAGGAGAAAGCTTATAACAGAATCTTTTATACAAAATTTTTTTACTGATGTTTTTATGACCACTGAGATCCTTGAATACCTTTTAAACATCTTTTCTGCACCATTTCAGGGGTTAGTTTTACACTTCTTTTTCTCCTCCATTATAGTACAGTAAAAGCATGTCTGGATCTTCTGGTGAACTGGATGCATAAATACATTGATAATCAGGATACAGGAGCTAATGCTTATTGTGATGTAGCTCTCCATGGGCCATTTTATTCCACGTGTCAGGCAGTGTTCTATACACTTATTTTCCGTCATAAACAACTTTTGGATGGAAATTTAAGGAAAGGTGAGTATATTAGGTTTGAAAGGATTCATTTGCAAGTTTTACTGTTGATATGTTTTGTAATGATCAATTCAGTCAAGTATCTGATAGCAAGTTTATGTTGTGTTCTAAATAAAATGAAATGGCTTGTACATACATTGAGCTACCAAGCTAAATTATCTTTTTCCCCCCACTGTTGAAAACCATGCTGATAACTAGAAAACTAATGTAGGTTTCAGTTAATCTGTATTGATGACTCTGCCTCTGTTGGTGCCTCTAATGAGTGTGCAGATTTAGTGCATGTGTTAGGAGGATCCTTCAGCTGTGGCAGGTTACTGTCACAGCAGTAACTTCTCTGCTGAACAAGCTGTGAGCCAGATCTCCACCCTGGGATGTGCTCCTGTGGTGTTGTGCTAGGTGCAGCCTTGTCACACTGCAATTTCTTAGCAATTAAGTTCAGCTTAGATGATATTATTAATCTGTATTCATGTTCTTATTTTTAAGGTCTGTCATACCTGCAGAGTTTAAATTTTGAGCGCATTGTCATGTGTCAGCTGAACCCCCTGAAGATTTGTATCCCTTCTGTTGTCAACTTGTTTGCTGCCATTACCAGGTACCTACTCACTTATTTCAGTTTCAGCTGCAGATCTTCTGTGTATCTAAAGCCAGCACAGTACTCAGGACATGGGTTTTGGCACGCACAGTGTTGAATATTGTCTAAGACATAACACTGCCCATATTCCAGGTGTGATGAGTTTATTTCTGGCTCAGTTTCAATGAAATCCTGTAGTACTATGAAACTGATAGCTTTGTGTTGGAGCCACTGTGATTCTACTTGGAGTAAAGTTTATGGGAGTGTAGAGGAAGAGGAAAACAGACTCCTTACCTTGTGACTTTTGAGAACTCCTAATATCAGCTGGAGAATGAAAGATAGAAGTGATGTTTGTTAAAAAATAACTGTATTTTAATACCATCTGAAATTCTTGCTCTGGGTGTGCTAGAAGTGCTTATTTTTTCTTTATTACCTTTTTAAAGGAAGTACCAGCTGGTGTTTTGCTACACCATTATTGAGAGGAACAACAGGCAGTTCATCCCTGTCGTCCGGAGCAGCACAGGGGGTGACCTCGTGCAGACGTGCACTAACCCACTGGACAGTTTCTTCCCCTTTGATCCCTACATACTCAAAAGGTATAGTTTAAAAATAAACAACTCCTTTCTGCCTTGTAGAAAATAATGAATAAAAACTGTAGGAAACTGTCAGGTTTTCTGCAATTCACTTTCCTCCCTGATCTTTAGTACCTTTCATGTTACATGTTTTAAACAGAGATTGTGAGAGGCTTGAATTGACATTTATCCCTACTCTGAATGATAACAATTAAGAAGGAACAGGATCCAGTTTCCTGGAGAGTCTAGTTAATATGTTTGGTGACTTTTCTTTGGGTTTTTCTTTGTTTTAAGATAAAGTATCGTAATGTTAGCCTAAATCACAGTTGGAGCTGTGGTGATGATGAATCATTTTTTTGTCATTTTGTTTTGGGTTTTTTGCACTGTGAGTGTATTGCTTCTTGATTGGAAGCTGCAGCTGATTTAGAATACCTTGCTTTTTAATGGTAGTTAATGGCTTTTTTTTTCCTTTAAAAAAAAATCTCCACAGAAGCAGATGTGAAATGGTAATATTCATATTAAACAAAGGAATAGTATTGATAGAATTATTTATATAATCCTTACAGTTCTGGAAGAAACTTAACGCTTCTTTGCAAGCATAGTAATGTAGCTGTTAAAAATAGCCAGTTAGAAATTAGGAGGCCTGACTGTATCAGAAGTCCTCAAGCAAACCTTTGTAATTTATACCTATCAGCAAAATTGAGGTATTTTTTCATGGGATTAATTGAGGATTATATAGGGATTAGTTGAATAGTTTGTAAAACCCTACAGAGGGTTATCAAAATGTCAAGTATTTTATATTGTATTGTTGAAATGAAATATATGTGACTTCTACAGAGTACATGAAATCATTCTGTGTTTCGATTCCTCTCAGGTCAAAGAAGACCATTGATCCTGTTTATCAGTTCTGGGAAGAGCTGAGTGCTCAAGATCTTGAGAATTTAAAGAAACCCATTGAAAAGGTAATCTTTCCTGGTCAGTTTAGCTTTTCCCAAATCTCTATCAGCTGCTTCTACTGCAGGATTTTTTTAAAAGTTGATATGAGTACACTAAACATTTAGGGGAAACTTTGATTGAAATTTGGAAGCTTTAGGAATTGATCCATTCTTGCCTTGAGAGCACTTTTTCCCCTCTTCTGCAGCACAGGACCACTGTGAGAGCCTATGAACACTCTCAGAATATGGACATGATGATGTCTCTGTGTTTCGATTCTAGATGTGATTTATGTCCCATATTTCATAACAGGAGTACATCTCATTCTCTTACCATTCCACCTAGTAATGAGAATTGTAGTTTAAATCCAGCTTTCTCTTAAGATTTGACAGTATCTTTCTGCTCTCACTGATCCTTTTAAATTTATGCAGGGTACTTCTGAAGATGAAGATGATGACTTTCTGAAAGGAGAAACCCCTCAAAATGATGGTGTGGTTGGAATTGCTTCAAATTCCTATGAGTCCAATACCCGGAGCCCAGTGAGCAGCATTGGCTCCCCTCCAGACTGTTATGTGCCCTTCCCTCAGTGACATGGAGACTCAGAAGTGAAAAGGTTGAAAATTGTGTGCAATGTTTTGCTCTGTAAAGAGACTTCAGCTCAACTTTCCAAACTGGCAAATGTTTTAAGTAACTACATGTAAGAAAAATTATTGTTTCTTAATCATCAGATTTCTACAGATGTGTTATAGTAAAGTCATATGTTGCTAGAAAAGCTTAGAGAATAAATAGGGTGATATTTTGCAAATTTCACATTGAAATGGTTTTTATGACTTAGAAGGAATTTTTTTATAGTTTTTCCTGACACTTAAGAATTTTGTTTACTAATGTTTCTCTACAAGGTTTTATATATCGGGTGAGATTCTGGTATTTTTTTCCTGCTACTTTCTGTGGGGGCCAGAATTCCAGTGTCAGTGTTCAGACTCTACTCTGGTGACTCTTCTTGGGTTGGTTTCAAAGTAATGGTGTGATCCCTTGATAGGCAGGCCATGAACCAGTCTGACAGTGGTTCTTCTACACACATCTCTTAAGCTTTTTCTGTCTGTAGAACAGTATTTGGTGAAGCCACTTGAGAGTGGAGTGTACTCAGACAGAAAGCACTAGTGGTCCTTAAATCTGTAGCTGGCACACACTTTTCCCAGCTATGAAAGTTCAGACATGTAGAAGTGATGATTGTTGGAAGTGTTGAAAATGAGGGAGTAGCTGAATGTATTATTTGTAGATAGTTTTCTCTGAAGTGCTTGTGAAGCACCCTGAGACAGGTATTTATTTGCAGGATTTGAAGTTTATATGTGAATGCTGAAAACAGAAAAAAACCCTTCCCCTGTGGAAAAGAAGTAATGGTGTCAGTGGTGTCTTTGTTGTCCATGTGTCAGTCAGTCTAGAGTTTCTCTACAGAGGTTTCTTGTCTTTTCATAGTTGCTGGCTTTTAATTTGAGTAAGAATATAAACAGTGGAGGGAAAAATGTTGTTTGTGTAACATTTAGTTGAAAATTTTATGCATTTGGGACTAAACTAATTGCCCTTCTCTAGCATCTGAATTTAGAGGCCTTCAAGATGACATAATTTGGAACCAATAACGATTGATGCCAAGAGTGCAATTCCTACACCTTTGAGAAAACCACATTTCTGTGTGTAACTGAGGTGCTCTCTGTGTAACCTGCTTCTCAAAGCCGGGGGTGTTCTGACAGACTGCAGGAATCAGTTCTGGGGATGACACTGCAAAGTGCATCGGTGCAACTGTTTGTCATTGTATAAACTCAGAGAGTTTTTGTGTTTGAGTCCTCTTTATTGTCAGTCCTGAGTAATAAACAATAGATTTCCATCTGAAATAATTGCATTTTCTCCTGGCTTGGAAGAACCCTCAGCTCAACAGCAAGGAAAACCTCTGAAAGATGCCTTTGAGCCACTTGTTACAAAATGAGGCTAAAACTTCCCCAGTTTTAATACCAGGTATGTGATTCTGGAGCTTCCATCTCCCATTAAAAGCAAAAAAAACCCCTGTAAGTGTAGTATAACATCAAAAAATGTGCAGACATTGGACTGTCTGTACTGAAGTCAGTTTTAACTTTGAAGTGCTTCTGGACCCTCTGCTGTGACAGCTCTGGTTTGCTCACTGTAATTGCAGGCAGGCGTGCTGGCAGCTGCTGGCGTTTTGCTAGAGACTTTCTAACTGCTGACAGTGAGAGGAATGCTGACTTGGAGGTGGAGTTTGGTCTCCCTGGGAAATTCTTTGTACCTTTTGAAGAAAACTTACGCTACAGAATCAGAGTGGCCTGGGTTGGAAGGGACCTTAAATATCACCTAGTTCCAACCCCTGCCGTGGTCAGGGACACCTTCCACGGGGCCAGGTTGCTTAGGCCCCCATCCAGCCTGGCTTGGAACACTTCCAGGGATAGTTTACTCTTGTGAAAGTGGATGGAAAGGTCGAGCTGGGCTCCTGGGGGGTTTCTGTGTGTGGGTTGTGGACAGTCCTGGTGCCTGGCTGTCCACTCTCCCTGCAGGGTGAATTAACTGCTCTTACCACGGTGGTTTTTCCTATATTCTTACACAGACTGTGCAGGAGGAAAAGTGGAGGAAAAATCACTGGTCTTTGGGATTGTCTGAAAATCTGATTCTGTGGCTGCTGGGGTGCCTGATGAGGGTGTGGGGATCGGCCTCTTTTCCCAGGCAACCGGCGACAGGACCAGAGGACACTTGGTGCCACGGTCTGATTGACACGGTGGTGNCGGGGGGACGGAAAGGAAATAAAATCGTGTCCCCGGGAGGGGCTCGGCCGTGACGGCCGGGGGCGAGCGGTGCGGGCCGGGGCTGCCTCGGCCGGGCCCGTTCTGCGCGAAATGACAAAAACTGGCGATAAAAGTCACGGTGGTCACTTGCAGGAAGGTGTTAACCTCCCTTGCAGGGTGTACGTGTTATCATCCTAACGGCGGGCTGCGAGCCGGCGATGCTGAGCAGAGCTGGTTGGGAAGGTGGTTTCCATAAGAAGGATGTAGAAATTGAATTTATACAGAAAACCAGGGCAAATCTGTTAAAACTGTGTTTTGTGAGCCTTTGGATGGAAATTCACTTCCTACCCAGCGGGCGTGACGGAGCACTGCAGTAGTCACAGCCCAGGAAACTGGGTTTTCCACGCACCAGTCAAGCTAATAAACAGTAATATGCTGATAAGTGCTGAATAAATATTGTGGATTGTGGCAGTAGAAGNTGTGGCTGCTGGGGTGCCTGATGAGGGTGTGGGGATCGGCCTCTTTTCCCAGGCAACCGGCGACAGGACCAGAGGACACTTGGTGCCACGGTCTGATTGACACGGTGGTGTTCGGTCAGGGGTTGGACTCGATCGTCTCGGAGCTCTTTTCCGACCCGATTCTGTGATTTGTGATTCGCTTTATCACTGTTATTTCCGAAGCGGTGCCGGGAGGAGGGGCGATTTCTGCGGGTTCACCGCGGTGCCCGGTGCGGGTGGGGCCGTGCCCGGACCCCGGGCGGTGCCGCGGCCGCGGTTTCCCAGCGCCCCGCGCG
>WEIV01001321.1:338990-371521 GCA_013390005.1 Calyptomena viridis | reverse complement strand
GCGGGCCGGGGCTGCCTCGGCCGGGCCCGTTCTGCGCGAAATGACAAAAACTGGCGATAAAAGTCACGGTGGTCACTTGCAGGAAGGTGTTAACCTCCCTTGCAGGGTGTACGTGTTATCATCCTAACGGCGGGCTGCGAGCCGGCGGTGCTGAGCAGAGCTGGTTGGGAAGGATGTAGAAACTGAATTTATACAGAAAACCAGGGCAAATCTGTTAAAACTGTGTTTTGTGAGCCTTTGGATGGAAATTCACTTCCTACCCAGCGGGCGTGACGGAGCACTGCAGTAGTCACAGCCCAGGAAACTGGGTTTTCCACGCACCAGTCAAGCTAATAAACAGTAATATGCTGATAAGTGCTGAATAAATATTGTGGATTGTGGCAGTAGAAGGCCGAAACTTCTACATTTCAAAAGTTTCCTGTCCTGATTAAACTTCCGAGATCAGTTCTGGTATTGTCTAATACGGTCTTTGCCAGTCCAAATGCTTTTTATTGTGCCTCCATTTTATGGTCTATAAAACAGGGAAAAGTGTTCTGTGTGTCTCTGGAATTATGGGATTTAGCAATTAACTTGATCAGTGGCAGGTAAGCAAAAAATGCTCAAAATTCAGAATACTGCATTCTGAAGAATGGAGTGTTTCTCTCTGACCCAAGTCCCTTTGTTTTTCAGAGGTGATGTTTCTGTCAGGTAATGGATACACCTGAGCATTCAGCCACTGTAGTCTCTGTTATCATTTATCTTTAGGAAAAGGCAAAACTTCTGAGAAGTCAGCCTGCTCAGACTGTGGAACCCAAAGGCCTTCTCTATGTCCAGCAGAGAGAGTTTGCAGTGACCACCCCTAAAGATGGTGTGTAGGAACATAAACATTTGCTCTTCAGCTGAAGCAGTGGTTGTGAGAGCAGGGTTCTTACGGTGTTTCTCTCCTTTAAAATAGGTTCAGTTTCCATTCTTGGATCAGATGATGCAACTACCTGCCACATAGTTGTGCTCCGACACACAGGTATCCTTAAAGGATGTTCAGAACAAAACCTGTACCCCATTCTAAACCTGGATCTCCAAAAGTCACACAAGTATTAACTAAACGACTTGCTCCAAGTGTTGGTGTGTTCAGTGTCAGAGGTTCAGTGCTCTGGCTGCTCAGTGAGCAGATCTTTAACTCGTTCTGCTCCTGTGGGCAGTGGCACTGCAGCCCTGAGCTGTGTGCAGCAGTGTGGAGGGTGCAGGGCTTGGGAATTACAGGGGTAGAATTTGTGGAAAGGTCCTCACTGTGTCCCTGGATTCCTGACATGGGAGATGTGACCTGGTCTTGCTTAAGAGGGCACTTGTACCTCTCCCATGAGCTGCGGGTTTGTGACGAGCAGAGGTTGCTGCCTCAGGGAGCCCGTGTCCTCTGCTGGAGGCCGCTGTCCTGAGGAAGGGAGGGGTGGTGGGTGCAGCTCTCCCCTCCCTGCAGCACTGGAGGCTGTTGTGAAGTGCAGTAGTCACCGAGTCACTGACTTGTGCCTTCCCCAGGCAGTGGAGCCACGTGCCTGACACACTGCGACGGGTCGGACACGGAAGCCGAGGTGTCGCTCATCATGAGCTCAGTGAAGTCGTTCTCTACCACCACGGGCTGTGGCAGGTCAGCTCTGCTCCCTTCTTGTGTTCTGCTGCTCACAAAGCGGCTGCAGCTTGTACAGTGGGGTGTTTTTGTGGGATTATACGGGGTTCAGACAAGGTCATTGTGCAGGAAATCTCTCTTGATCAGCAACCGCATGTAAAGGGAAAATTATTTCCTTGATGATGATTTTGGGGCTGTTTTTAGCAGTGGTTTAAAGCAGGGTTCTGTTCTGAATAGTGTCTCTGTAAAACCACTGGGAGGTTTGTGTTTACTGTTTCCCAGTTAACTTTTGTTTCAGATGTGCAAATTTTCCAAATAACTGGTTTTTGGTTTATGTTGTATTTTTTCTTCCAGAGGGTTGATTTTGTAAATTCTTGTTGGTATCTGAGAATCCATCTGAGATTTTTTGTAAGTCTGCATTAAAAAAAAAAAGGGGGTGTGGGGGACAGGATTGTGGGTAAAAAGCTCTGAAATGGAATTTAGCAAATGTTCTTTCTGGATGTGGATGTTTTTGCCCCCGTGTTTGGTAAGAACAAAAATTAAGTGAACTTAGATGTGATTCTAAAACTCATGATTTGTAAGGACTTGTCTTTACAGAGACACTTGTTAGAGAAGAACCTTGCTGCATGGTCCAGAATAGTTGTGAGGAGGTCAGGGGGGAGCAAAAATCTTCATGTTTAATTAAGCCTTTGTTGGGAACTGAAAGGTGATTACAAAGTTCAGTCCAAACTATAGGTGCTGACCATCAGAGATACCCCTGGATTAGAATTGCCTGCATGTAATGCCTTTTGAAGTTTTTATTCTGTGCCATTTCTTGGTGATCCCTGAAGAGCTGAGAATGGAATTACCATAACTTGCTGTGTAATGCAAACCAGCTTGGTGCATGTGATTGCAATAAGTGAGGCTTCTCTAATGATTGCTTTGCAGTTGGGCTGGGGATTGTTTTGTAAAGCTATTCACTTTGAGATGTCTTTTTAATTGCTGTTTCCTGTTATTCCATCTCTGTTAGGCTGGAAGTGCACCTAGTTGGAGGTTTCAATGATGATAGGCAATTATCACAAAAACTTACTAATCAGCTTCTTAGTAAGTTCACGTTTTTTCCACTCTCATGTCCAAAAAAAGTAGTTCTGGCTGGATTTGGGTAAAGTTTGTTTGTAATCTGAGTCCCCAGTCATCTACTGAAAAGAAACGTTTAGAAGGGTGTTTTTCTCTGCCTGAGAACTTGAGGTGGAGAGGGGTTGGACTTCTGAGGCTCAGCCATGGCCAGTGCATGGGATGCAGGGTCTGAACCTGTCATTTGTCCCTGGCTCATACTGCAGTGTGGAGGTTGGGGTGCAGTCCAGCTGGGCTTCATTCCTGGCTTGATTCCTGCTGATTTGCTCTGTAATCTTGGGCAAATGTTGTCATGCTCCAAATCCATACGTGTGGGTGACTTCATTAGTTACCATTCAGTTCATACCTTCATGGGATGAATTAATTATTGTTTGGAATTGTCTGATGAAACATGTCAGGTCTGTTTATAAAATCCATAGTCCAGAGGAGTGATGGCAGTGCTTTATTAACAAATTGGAAATGTAAAGTACCTGCTTTACTTATCTGCAAGTGCTCTGGCTTGTGCTGAGCACTTCCTGAGTGTGGAGAGGCCTTGGCCCCCCTGGAATGGGGAGGGAGCAGGGATGGGGCAGGATTGGAGGGAGGTGTTTGGGGGGGTAAAGAAAAAGGAAAACAGAACTGACAAAGGTCCTGGGCTGCAGCCTTGTGGCTGTTATATCTGTTATTTGTTTTATCCGTTATTTGTCTTATGAGAGTTCAGTACATAGTAAAGGATTTTGGTTAAGTTATTTTTATCAAACTTCTGATTTTCATGCATCAAATTGCCATTTGAATCAACCATGTTGTATTGCTCAGAACTTCAGAAAAAAAAAGAGGGTTTTTTCCCTGGTGTTTGGGATGGTGAAAGGCAGAATTAATTTACAGTTAATGAAAAACTGGGTTTGCTCACTGTATCAGTAAGGTTTTAGGGAAAAATATTTAAATTTAAGCTGCTAAATGTGTATAGTGAACTAAAGCAGAGCTGATGTGATGCCAGAGCTAAACCAGTGCCAGTAAAAGGAGTAAGTGGCACAACACTTTTTTAGCACATTTTCCCTATTACAAATGGCTCCTCTCTGTACATTACTGGTAGTTTGAAGCAAACCTGCAGAAGGCAGGTTGTGGTGAGGTGTGTGCCCACCACTGCAGTGCCCTGACCCACACCTGCCCTGCCACACTCACTCACACATTGCTGCTGTCCTTGTTGCCGTAGGAGCCTTCGATCTCCAGCCGGATGATGTTCATTTAGTGACCTTCTGTGTAACAGGTAAGAAAAATGTTTCCTTGGGTTTTGAATCACCTTTAGCTCCTGAAATTGATGGGCAGTGGTCTTTTCATACATGGCTTTTTCTGTCCTGTAAGACAGATTTGTAATTTTTAGTTCTGTTGCTGGTGAGTGTGTGTGGGATGTCAGAGCCAGTGCAGGAAGGACCAAGTGCTGCTGCACTGCATCCAGTAGCAGAACCACTCGTGGTCATGGCCAGGTTCCTGTGGCACGTTTGTCCTGTGGAACAGGCTCTGTCCCTGTGCAGATCTCAGGAGACAACAGAAGAGGGCACTTGCTGACCTCTGTCCTGCTGGGCTGCTGGACCTGCCTCTCTGCAGGGTCCACGGAATTCACAGTGTGTGATGTCACACAGAGGAAGTAATTTACTTTTCTTTGTATTGTGTTGAGGCCATATTTCCATCCTCTTTCCATGTCAGCACTGTTGGTGATTTCCATCTTGAAACTTGGCATTGTGGTTTTTCTCTGTAAGTTGCCCATGCACAAGTGGAGGGGCATTGTCTGGAGCCAGCCCTTGTGTTAGGAGACAGCTCTGCTCCAGGCCCCAGGCGTGTTGTTACTGACATGCACCTTCTTTTCCATATTTCTTTTAGGCTTCCTTGGTTTTTTTCTGTCCTTACAGCAATATCAGATCTGTTTTCTCCAATAATATACAGCTAAATGAATGCTGCTCACAAAAAAAATCCAAAGCCCTACCAGTTGTATTTTTTTCCTTACAGAACTAAACGATAGAGAAGAACAGGATATTCACTTCCCAATCATTTATGGAATAGGTGAGTTAAATTAAAATTGAGTTATTTTTTTGTAAATGGATTTCTTTTCATATTCCAACAGTAATGGACTGCTTTTAATGACTGGGTAAAGTCCATCCTAAAGTTACAAGTGAGGCATAGGTAGAAATACTTGTCTTGAGGTACAACAGTTGGAGAGCTGCACACATGAAAGGGGACATGTACAAATGCAAGCAGTTTTTTTTTCCTTTAACTGTATTTAGGATTTTATCAATATCAAGCTACTGCAGTAAACTTTCTGCTTAGAATTCAACCTTCCCATTGATTAATCAGTGTTTTTTCTAATTAGCTCACATATCTCTGGAATATTGAAATGCTGCCAAAGGAAATGGATAGAAATGTGCTATTCCAGGCTCAGAGGTCTGAGAAATACAACAGTGTGTGATGGGTTCTGAAGTTCTGCAACTGTTGTGTTTGGAACATGGTCACTGTAAACAAGGGCCTTGTAAGAATTAATTGCTAATGTATTTAATCCCTTTCCTACCAGCTGTGAATGTTAAAACAGCAGAGATTTTCCCTGCAACCTTCCCAGAAAAAGGGCCGGATGAGGATTTGCGTTCAGCCCATGTTTTAACAGGAGCACCAGTGAGTAAAAATAACAGGGGCAATATGGTATTTTTGTCAGAAGGGGAAACCAGCTGGGAGCAATGGAATATCCAAACTTGGAGGGAAAATCAGCCTTTGGTAGCACTTTGTCTGTGATTTCTGGGTGTGTTGTTGTGATTTAATGTCACGTTTGTCAGAGCACTGGTTCGTGGTAACCCAGTGAAGGGAGCTGAGGCCTCAGGCCTTCAGAGGGCGGGACCTGCTCCTGGGTGGGCTGGGACTGCAGCCTCCCTGTGCCCTTGCAGCTGACCAACATCTACGATGCAAGGACAGAACAGCTCCGGATTGGGCCTTATTTCTGGGGGCCTTTCCCACATGTGGATTTCTGGTTGGAACAAGATGATGCACAGATTTTACAGGTACCTGAAAACAACTTATAGCTTCTTTTGCCTTCTAGCTGAGTAGAGAGAGGGGGGGTATGTAGTCTGTCAAACTTTCTCCAGTGCACTGCTGTCCCTGGGGTGGGGAATAACCTTATGGAAGGCAGGATATTGAGAACATTGTACTCACAATGTCAAGCAGCTCTTGCTCCCATCTTCTTTTTCAGAATCTTTCCACGTCGCCCCTGGCTGAGCCACCCCACTTTGTTTCCCACATTAGATCTACATTAACATTTTTGAAAGAACATCCCTTTCCATCTCGGTCCCTGTTCCCTGACAGGAAACCTCGCATCTACAGAAAAAATGAAGAAGGGTTGTGGGAACAGGTTTGTTCTGACAAGATATAACCTGGAGCCAACCACACAACTGCTTTAGGGAAGTACAGTCTTGCAAGAAGAGCTATTTGTTGCAAAAAGGATATTGCTTGTCACAAATACCATTGTTCCTGTGCTTTTCAAAATAAAATATTTTGATAGAAGTAACTTGCTTTTTCTGCATTACTTATATAGGAATCAGAGTTTCTTTGAAGTGAGAATTTTCTTTTGTTCAGGTTCTGTTGCTCCAGTGCAGTAATTTGATGGGCCCAGGTAAAGAGGGAGCAGTGCTGGAGACTGAGAAGGTGAATCACTACACTGGTGTGCACTTCAGAAAATGATGTTGCACACACTTAGGGCTCATTGAAATGTAGGGAAGTGTCCTTCAACAAGAACTTAATTCCAGAGTAATAATTTGAAGAATCTTTATTGAAACATTCAGATAAGTATCTAAAGAATGAAGCTCATTCCAACAAAACTACTGATTTAACACTTCCAAATATAAAAACATTAAAAATTAATCCTTGTGGTAATAACTTTACCCCCAACAAGTTACTCTTATTAACATACTTCATTGCACCAAAGAAACCAAGGAGGAAGACTAGTCAACTTAATTGCTTTTGCACTTTAGAAAAATTGCACTGATTTACATAAATTACCCCAACAGCAAAATTAACCTTGTTCATGGCATCCCAGCCCTGCAGGCTTGAGGAGCTGAGAGTCAAATCAGATGACAGTACAATTCAAAAACCCCCAAATTTTCAAAGTAAGTCTCACTACCACTACAGCCATTAAGGTATTAAGGGATACCTGGTGGGAGGGGAAGAAAAACCCAGGGATGGGATGGTTTGCATAAAATCAGAGAACCTGGGTTTCCACAAGAGGCTCTGGAAATCTGCAGCAAAGTGATTAAGATGATCCAAGGGGGAAACATTTTTATACCTTGGGTTTTGATTTCATTCAAAGCTTTGCTTGTGCATTAAGTAGTCCCAGACACTCAGAAGTTGTGCTGTACTGTAAATAACCTAAGTAATTCCTTTTGAGTCTGTACAATTCCTACCATAGATAAGTTACTGTTATTCAAAAAAATAAGTGTGGAAACCATCACAACTGTATTGGTTTTTCAAGCTTTACTACAACTATCTTTAAAACTACACAACAGAAAGGACTCCAGTTACACCACACGAATGTGTCCGAGCGTATTTGGTGTATAAATGCCGTGCAAAGGAAAGTACCAGTGCCTTGGTGAGCCTTCCCGGGGGTGGAAGCTGGACGGGTGAAGTACAACAGCAGAACAAAGCGTGGCTGGCCAAGCCCTCAGTCCCTCCTATTTTACACCCCTGCCCCGCCCACCCCAGCACTGCTGGGCAAGGTGCTGCTAAAGGAACAAAAGGGAAGCAAGACAGAGCTAGTGTGACTTCAGGAGATGTTTTGCAGGAGAGGCTAAACTGAATTTTAAATACTAAAAAGGTCAAGAATTGGTAATTTTTTTTTTATAAAGTGTAGCACAAGATCATTTTATAATCATTGGGTGCAAGTGTATTTTTAACCATGTGCAGGGCTGGTTGGTTAGTTAGCAACTGTTACCATGCGTGGATTCCTGCAGGAAGGGTAACTGCTGGGTGCTTACAAACGTTTAGGAGCACTCAGTAAATTCCACTACTGCTTTGGTGACACCGACATGTGGAGGATTAAAGCAACTGTAACAAGTGTATGGTAAGACAAATCTCTGTCCCAGGGGAGGGAATTTCTATTTGTGCAAAATCCCAGTTAAGAAGTTACAGTAGTTATTACTGTACTAGTGTGTGGCACTGTTCACATTTTCAGTTAACACCCTGCCTCCCAGGGCAGGGGCTGCCTCGGCAAAGTCTGAAATCCACACTCTGGATTTTATCTTTGACTTGCTTGTTCCTCTACCTTTGTGCAGTCAGGTGGTGATTTGTCCCTGTGAATGTCCTCAGTGTCTGTCTGTGCCTGTGCCACCTCCTTCTGCTCCTCTGTTTTTTCCATCTCCAAAGGTCCTTGCTCGTGGCCGGGGGATAGAGCTGGGGGTCTCTGATCCATCCTCTCCAGGTCGTCACAGTGGCTGATGGAACTGGTCTCACTGAACCCATCAGAGCTTCTTAGAGACCTTTTAAAAGCTTTCTGACCTGTGAAGTGTCAAAGCACACAGTACCCATGAGGGCAGCAAATACAAATGCTGCTGTGCTCAAGCTCAGTTTCAAAGGGAGTAGCAGAATTTTACAACTGCAGAAAAAGTAGGTTTTGTTCAGGTGCTACTTTGTAGCCTAATTATAGACACCCCCCTCCCTTGCACTTACAGACAGGTGTGCCCAGTAAAGGCACCTGTTACTGTATCCTGTGTATGTAGAGACAGGTGAGACTGAGCTGAAACCAAGCTGCCGACACACACAGTGCAGTGTGAAAAAACCCACACTGAAAACCACAGGCTGGAAGCCACCAGCTCAAAAGGTGAGTTAAAACTCTGGGCTTCCTGCCAATCAAATCAGCATTAATTACTAACACAACTACACAGAGAGTGCCATAGATTTAACAGATCTTCACCTTAGAATGATTTCATCCACAAAATATTTGGTAGCAACAGAAATGCAGTTGCTGAAGTACATGACTACATGTTATTATGCTTTTTACTTCAAATGAAACTTTTGGCTTGTTTACCTGCTCATTTTTAAAGCTCAATAACCTCATAATATTCCAGAAGAAGATTCCAGACTTCATAGGCACTTGTCAGTTAATGGGATAACAACTTCCTGAAGTCCCAGGAAGAATTTGTGGGGAGAAAACAGGTTGGGGTGGTGGTCTGTATCATGTGTGCATGAAGGTTTTTAAGGTGGTAGAAGATGACCTCTAGTTGCACATATTATAAAACATGGAAAATCGTGTGGATCATCCTGTATCAAGATGTTTTAGAAACTACACTAAGACACAGAAACTTACCAGGAAGTCTTTGCTTTGCAAGGCTGGAAGTGGGAGTTGGTGGTGGAGTAGTTCCTGTTCCTTGGGCCTTTGATACATACGTGGATTCTGTGGATTCCAAAGAACCTGCAGGTTAAAAAATAAAAATCAAGTTGACTATAACTCCAGTTGGACCAGTTTTTCTGTCTGTATTTAAAAGGTATGTAACAGGCTTATTGTTAATGCACATTTCTGAAACTGCATGTGCCAAATTCAAACTGCCTGTGGTGGTGGATCCATTTCTGAGTAGCCAGAGACACGAGAGCTGAGACTTCAAAAATTAATAAAGTTTACACTCACTGCACAACATTGCTACACCCTGTAGTCCCCTTTCTTTTCACCCCTGGGCACATGACATCTTCCCAGCTGCAAGCTGTGGAACAGTGCCCATGGAAGGGCTCTCTAACCATGCAGGGGGGAGCATTCCCAGGGCAACCTGGCTGTTCTCTGCTCTAAGAACCTGCCAGGTGGTGCATGCACAATCAGAAAGGCCCCAAGCACAGCAGAAACTTTCCCTGCAGGTTACAGACACACAAGACAGCCAGGTCATTGTTCCAGCTGTGAGTCCAGGAATATTATTTCTTAAGACTCTGCCACGGTGTTTTTACAGTGAAAATTTATAATTTCATAAAGTATTATGGTGGTACATCAGTCTTCATGATGTAAAAGCTGAAAGGCAGCTCCTTCCACATCACCAGACATGAATTACAGATACGACAGTAAAATTATTAATAGTCTTTCACATTGTACTATTCCACTCACTGCAGTCTCCCACACATCCCAGTTCATGCCAGTCCCCAGCTGGCTCTAACCTGTCCCTGCTGGACTCGCACTGTTCAGCACACAGACCCCCTCTTACCAACATGGCAATAGCCAGGTGTGTCCCCAGCCAGGATTTCAGACAGACATCCCATTCATGGTGCAGTGGAACATGAGCTCCACGCTGGAAGCCCACTGCTGAGGGTGCATGTGAACTGACACAGGAGAGCAGTGTGCTCAGGCTGAGCTATCCCACCACCTCACATATTTATAAACCCCAAACTCCTGCAGCATATGCACCCCAAAGTCACAGAAATTATTTATTAATAAATGCCAGTGTCTATCACAGCTTTTTTAATGTGACTTTACATGCAAGAACAAAATGTAAACTGTATGAATAAGGGCAGAAGATTCTTACAGGCTGTTACAGAAATAGTGCAAATCATGTTCTTGTACATCCTGAGGGTGGATTATGTCGCTCATGTTCAAGCCAGCCCAGGAAATGTGTGCACCAAGTTCAGTATAAAACTGGAAACAGCCCTAAGGACAGTGTAACAGGGCTGCAGGTGCCCTGAGCCCTACCTGCTGTTAAATTAAACGTCCTCCCCTTCGGCGAGGCTTGGAAGGGAGAAAACCAGTTGAGCACAGAGCCCACCACGGGTATCTGTCGCAGCAGCCCCTGCAAAGCACAACCCAACAGTGGCTGGTGAGCACGTGCCCCTTTGTGACCAGCTGTCTCAGGGTACCAGACAGCTCATGTCTGCAGCCTCACCTCTTCCAGGAGTCGTTCTTCGTTTGCCTTCTGAAGCTGAAGCTGTGCTTCCTGAATCCCTTTTCTAACAACTTCGGTCATGTTTTCCAACAGCTAATAAAACCCAGAAATAATTATATATGTTATTTGGACTTGAAATTGTCTTTTTAGTTCAGGTTTTCAGTATCTAGACAGGGTAGTCATACATTTTCAGCCTCACAGTAAGTCTAATAAGGTACGTGTCAGCCTATGTTCACTTTGTCTAATTTCATAAAAGACTTGCCACTCTGGTCCCTGTGATAGCCCAGCCCAGCACCAGCCATGTTTTACACTGCAAAGGACAGGCAGTTCACTGGGAGAGCTGCAGGGGCAAGGAATGAACAAACCCAAGAAGTAAAAAAAAAAAGTCAACAATTTTGTTCATGCAAGGCAAATACCAATTTCCATACAGTAACATGTGTTTTATATTGCCCAAATTCTTGATGACAGGCAGTTCCTCCAAAATGCTAAAAATTTGTGTCACTGTCAGTGAATAAAAGGAAAAAGAGGAAGCTGCTCCTTTTCCCTGGGGGGCGAGGACAGCCAGGAGCTGACTCTCATGGCAAGCTCAGTACCTGAAGTCCTGGCTACAGGAGGGAATGCAATGGGATTGCACTTGGAGTACCAGGAATAGCCACTGTTTTCTGGANTAAAAAAAAAAAGTCAACAATTTTGTTCATGCAAGGCAAATACCAATTTCCATACAGTAACATGTGTTTTATACATGTGTTTTATTTGATGACAGTCAAGATGTTTGTCTGCAGTTTTGGGTCTGCCTATTATTGTATTTACTGCACGTCCTCAGGGCAGGCTGGGACTGACAAAGGTTTTTTCTAAAAGCTCCCTCTCATACCATCCCTCGTGTAAACTGTGCAAGTGGCATCTCACAGTTGGTTCTGCTGCTCAGTTTTGCATCAAACAGTGCAAGATCCTTTCAGTACCATGGATTTATTGTAGCTGGTTCCAAGGACTGCACCTTTCCGAGTCCTCCACTACTCCTTGTTCCTCCCTGGAACCTCCACAGACACATTCCAACATTCAGTTCCCAACCTCTCAACTACACCAGTTAAAAAACTGAAGGTACTCTACAGGCAAAGCCTTCTTCCTCAGAGCAGCCTAAGGAGCCAAGAGTGGGCAAGAAGTCTCAAAAAAACACTGCTAGGAAAAAATACCTTGCCAAAATCAACATATTCCCATGGGTAGAAGTAGAAAAAGCTTTCTAAAGTTCTATTTCATTTTTAGGTGAGAAAATTAAATGCCCAAGACTAGAGGAATGAAGGGACAGATGTTAATTTGTGATGCAGGTCACTTAGGAATTCTACTTTGGAGAACATTTGGAGAATTCTACTCAGGTAAATACTTTGACAAACAGAAGTTGCATCATCAGCTTTATTACTTCAATAGGTAATTTGTAATTTCTGGTTTGAAGCCACCAATTTAAAGTTTTTCACACACTTTAGGGCATAGTCTTTTCCTAAAACTGATACAAATCCCACCACATCAAGCAGTGAAGAGAAACACCAGCTCACAATCAACCCCCACCTTTTGTTTTTTGACAGCTTAAATTTTAGTGACAAAATGAACCTATTTCAATACTACTGAAGTTTTTCATTAGAACTACTGCACACAGGACCACGAACACAAATCCAGACATCCTCAGAGCATCATAATCCTGTAACAAGACTGTTGTGGGCAACTTTTACTTTCACAAAGAACAAAACCAGGTCCTGAAGCCAATATGAAGGGGGAAAAAAAAAGGTACTGAAATGTTTTGTGATTTAGTAATACATACTCTTGAATTTTCTTCAATTTCTCTGCCTGTTGCTGCAATGGTTTCAACCAACTCGGACACATCCAGATCCTCTGTGACCATGCCAATGTACACACAGTTCTTCTGCCCTCCAAATTCTGGTCCTGGGAGCACAGGGAGAATCAAAGTCTTTGTGATGTGCAACAATCTTGCAATGGCTGCAACACTCGTGTTTGTGAGTCTGGATATCCTAACACACCCTCCCTTCAGTAATTAAGGGCAGCATCTGCAGGGCTATAAATTTTGCAGACTAAAAGTTCAGCTCTGATTTCAAAGGGGATTTCAAAATCAGGAAACAATCTGAGCAAGAAAAACAGTGGGTATTTTATACAGTCAAGGAGTTGTATTATAAACACCAGTGTTAAATATGCTTCAAACTCCTTAATTTTCTGCCATTCACAGATTACTTGGTTCCACAACTGCAGGGCACTTAATTCTTGAAAGCTGACTAGAAAAGGATCTTAAGCAACTTAAGCAACTTAATTTTATTTCAGCTATCATGTGGCAGTGTGTAAATGTGGAAGTGTTGCCAATTATCACAAGAGTCATCTGAAGCTTTTAATCCAGCCAGAGAGAGCAATGAAACTTCCAATGGGTTTGGAATGAGATCTGCTTTCCACTAGACCCAGCACTATTTGAGGAGGCTCAGTTTACACAGAGGAACACTGCAGCTTTTATTGTTTCTGACAAGGAAACCCTTCTTGGTCTGGTTGCCCATAAATCAGTTTTCACAACCATTTCTGAGAACAGTGCACCTTGCTCTCCTGGTGAACACTTCCCAACTGAAATTGGGGGAGGAGAACACAGATGTTACAGTTACAGATGTTCTTTCTGCAATAACCACATAGGCAGCTGCTAATTTTGCATTAGAATGACCTATCAAACCATTCTAACACAGCTAGGAGAACAACTTGAACACAAGTTTTTTAAGTAGTGCAGTTACCCAAAGAAAAAGTGAGATCTGACTCCAGTTCATTCAACTTTTTCAGAAGTTCTGTATTGATTTTTTCTAGTTCTTTTTCTTGTTTGTCATCATTCTTCTCATCACTGTGGTAGTTGTACCTTCAAACCAAGCCAAGAAATAGTAATTTCACTTTACAGTACATACAAAAATACCTGAACATTTAGCAGGTTTCTACAAATCCCTGTATTTTCCAAACAAAAAAATCTCAATGTTACAGCAAATTTACTGGCATTTGTAATCAGAGATTTTGGGTGGGGTGAGACTGCTACTGCACGTTCAACACAAGAGACTTCTAGTTAATTTATTAATTATACTTGAACTGTTTTGACTACACAGAATCCTTCCCAAAGGATCAGAACAGGCACTTGAAGGGGTTTTTTCAAGTGCTATTCAGCACATCAGTGAGTGCCATTATAAAGATGTGAGTTAGGCTTGGCTAAATACAGTGGGATGCACCTGTACATGACATATCCCTCTAACAGAGGTACATGTTGCCTCCAACATTACAACTGTTGCCCTAATTTTGCCAGAACAGCTCCTTTAATCAAAGTAAACATTTTCTAAAAAGCCCTCAAAAGCTTCAACTGGGTTCAAAGCCAGATAATAAGAAGCAAACAATACATTCAAATCACCACTGAATTACCACATATTCCTGTCTGTTAAAGCACAGTCTATCCACATATAGAATGAAGAAAATAATTTACCTTACAACACCTAACCCTGGCCAGCCAAGATCTTCAATATACAACAAGCCAACTGTTCTTCTCACTTCTTGCTCAAATTCCTCTCTCAGCTGCAATGTACTTGTCAATACTGGTATCTTCATTTTCAAGCAGTCTACTAACTGATCAATGTCCTGTACTTCAGTTCCTAAAACTAAAGAGATGTGTTAGTGAGTGATAAATGTGATGGACACCACATAGATGTCTGAAGTAAGTGATTTGTAAAGAAGTCGCTCTGCAAGTCAATCGTCAATAGAATTTACAGACAGCACTGAATGTCTTCATCTATGTGGTTTTTTTCCTCAGTTATCTATCCACTGATACATCAAAATGAAAAGAAGTTTCATGAAAAGCTAACACAAAGGATTTTCTCCTGTTACAAACTAATAATGTTATGTTACAATATCCTTTTTGATTAATTCAGTAGATGGCATCAGAAAAAATCCTCTTCCCACAGCCCAACTGATCACAATTGGCTTCCATGCTGGTTTAAAATAAAACATCACAGCATCACCAAATCATTTTATTTTCTAAAATCTACTTTTCTGTGTACACCAGGACCCTCTCATGTGAGCCACTCACCCCACACAAGCTAACAGGAGATACTGTGCAACACCCTGAGCCCCTGCAAGCTGCTCTGTGCATCTGCCAAGTCTAAACAAAGCAGTACAACATGGCTTAAACATGAAATTTAAGACACTTTCCAAAACACAGACTTTTATATTCCTCCCCCAATAATTACAGAAAAATCTACAGGTGTGGTAAACAATTATTCTACTTAAGTAGCTGTACTTTGAACACAAGTACCATTGCAGTGTTGAAACTGCAATGTAGTGTAGAAAGGTCAGGCATCTGGTGTTTGGCAGCTGAGAGCTTCTCCCTTTTTTTTTTCCTAATGAATTTAAAAAGTCCCCCAGTAAGTCTTTCTCTGCAGAGGCAGTGAGGGAATGTCACCCACAACACCTGAGATACCACTAATGCACCCAGGGCCAAGGCACAGCACAATGGTAAAGCTGAGATAGTTTTGTTTTGTTTACAAGAAAATCCTCACCACAGGAGAATATACTGAGGAGTTTCTTGAGCACATCTGCTTTTACACCAGGAGACTGTGGTACAATTCTGTAGCAAATCCCAGCTTTTACAAGGGGCTGAATGAATTTTACCTGCAGAAGTCATCAGTGGGCTGAAACGCACACACGTGCCTTCGTCTTCCAGTTCTACCACATCAACTCCACTGGCAGGAACCAGCTGTGCCAGCTGCTCTCCCAGCTGCAGGAATAAGGCACAGTTAGAGAACCATACAGGGCATGGCCTCCTGCAGTCCCTGCCTCAGGCTGTGCCCACAGTTCAGGGGAACCACACATAAAACCACACAGTTTTCTTAAGTTCTCAAAATTAGTTCTTGTACCAAAACACTTCAGCTTCCTGGGGGTACGACTTGAGTTTGACATACACTTGAAATCATGAAAATTCAGGATAAGGTACAAGTGTTACAAGTCAGAAGTTTCTGCAAAATTGTCCCTGTGATTAAAGTATGCCATGACTAGAGCACAATCCATCCAACCCAGCTGTGTGCTCAGCTCTCTGACAGCACAGGTTTCTAGAGTTAACTCTGGAAAATAAAGCTGTCTACTCAAGAATACACAGACTGGCAATAGAGTATCTGGCGGATTTTTAAAAATTCCAAAGTTCTCACATATTCTCACAAGACCAGGGGAAAAACCAACAGCTTAAGATGCAGGAATGATTTCAATAGTAATTACATGAAAAATAATCAAGAATGCGAACGCAACTTTGCTTCAGAGCAAATTAATCTTTTAAATTCAAAATACCCACTAGTTTTGCAAAGGACAACAGAGTGAGAATAACTTTCAGACTAGTCTGACAAAGGGTTTATAACTCCTGATGAACCCCTGAATCATTCCACTGTCACTTCTCTTTCCCTAAAGACAAAAGCATCCATTCTTACCCACTGATTGAAAGTGTCATAAATGTGCCTTTCGTTGCTTATTATGGGGTGCTGAATAGTTGAGGCCTGTGCAGCATGTGAGGTCTGATCTGAATCCAAAGATAAAGAATCACAGAAGTGGATTTTTATTTATTTAATTAAACAGAAGCCAAGCTAATATTTAGATAAAAGGCAATTACTTTTCCTAGATAATGAAACAGATCTACACCATGTTCTGGGCCTCAACCAGATGAACAAGGACTTTTTTGTAAAGGTATGCTGAACATAATAAATACAAGAAGTAAAATAGAGTTGAATATACTAGTTTTTAAAAAAAACTCAGTAAAATACTTCTGAGTTTTGAGGTTCAAATGCCCCAATGGAAATAAAACCAGTGTTTACACAAAGTAAAATCCTGTCACAGCAGGCTGCAATATTTAATTTGATGCATTCAGCTATTTTTTTAAATCAAGTTTTAATGATTATTTTAAGCCACACAAAAATACTACTAAGAATTTAAGAGTCCATTATACACATAAAACATGCAGAAATGGACAAGCATTTTACATCCTTATAATTCAGGTGGGTCATTTCTCCCTAGTAAAGCTTTTCAAATCAGTGTAAAAAGCAATCCACCAAGTCACTGAAGCTGGATGAATAGATTTACTTTGTGAGTGTAACCATTAACTAGATTAAATCCCAGACCAATACTCCCCCCATGCCCTACAGAAAATAATCCACAGGCAATTAAAATCAACACTCATAACAAAACCACACATTTTTCCAGTGGTGTTTTGCCTCACCCCAGCAGGACACATCCCCACCCTCAGGGTGTGCACACACAAACAGCACAGCAAGATCCTCTGTTCTAACTGAGAGAACAAAATCCTCTTTTCTGGTGAGCACATCTCGGTACAGATGTCCTGCTCAGAGACACATGTGGCTTTTCCATGACACATGACAGCATTTCCAGAGCTGTTCCAATGTGTTCAAAGTTATTGCAACAGGAAATGTAATCAGTAAACCAGAGAAACATGGTGCTTGCCACTGCCACAAAATGTTTGAAAGGAACAGAAAAACTGAACCAACCAAGATCTTCCCCCACCAGTACAGTCAAACACAGCCTGCAGCTTGTGAGAAACTTCCATCATCTTCTCTCAAGATCAAAATCATATGCAAATCTCTTCTCACTCAAGGAGGCAGAAAATCACTTGTTATGAAAATTTAAAATACTGCAGTCTATCTAAAAAAAGCAGCTGTCACATGTATGGATTCTGTCACTGGATTATGACCAGCATTCACCACCTTTATAAAAGCACATTACACGAGAGAAGTGCACTAAATGACATTTATCTTAAACAAATTCATTGGATGAATTAGTAGTTTAAAGTACTGTAAAGAGATGGGGGGCTTTTTGTTCAGTTTTCAATAAATCACATACCTCTTTTTGAGTATTCCTGGAAAAACTTGAAAACCACCACTGGTGAACTCAGTTCATCTTCAACCTTAAAAAAAAAATTTATACATATTTTCCCATATTTTTTAAAGATTTAATGCTGTATATGATTCCTTATACTGCTGAGCAAAGCATTTTGTTTTCACAGAAGTAACAATGCTCACATTATCTCAGTATTAGAAGTTAACTCTAGGAGTGTAAGCAAACATACCTAAACACAGGAAAATAAATCACTATTCAGTTAAAGCAGAATTGTATTGATTTAAGGTATGCATCATTAAAATTTGGGCATTATAAAGCATAAAACCTAAACATGGTGATTAGTTTAGCAAATATACTGTAATAAATAGGTTATTTAGTTTTGAGTATTTTCAGATATTAACATTAAAAAATTCTCTTGGATATTGCCCCATAATCATTGGGAAACATCAAGAAAGTTCCAGCAGGAATAGTAAGATTATAATTGATCCTGCTTTGGGGATAGAAGAAATGGACTGGGCAACTTCTAGAGACAATCTGAGCCTGCATCTCATAATCCTAGAAATGCAGCATTTTTTTAAGTAGAAGGGTAAGTGATACAGGAACTTCAACTCCCGAGACCATTAATACTCTACAGCTTAACCAATAAGGTGACTACATTTTCTATACATAAAATGTCAATTAAAACTGAAGGGATGGAGACAGGGAGTTCAATCACTAAACTCTGTTGGACAGAACATCTCACAGAAACTGAATTTGGAATGAGTATATTACATATAATTTCTAAAACTGTTTCTGGTGTAAAACCTCAGCTGGGATAATTTTTGCCTACAATTTCACAGGGTTCACAGTACGATCTCAACAGCAGAGTAAGATGCAGACAGAATATATTAAAGACACTTATGGAAACTGGTTTCATAGATGTATTACTGCGAAAATTCATGTTTTCAATGGAATTAAATCAAACTCTGAAAACAATTTCTGGATGTTGTTCTGTCAGCTCCCCTGAGTGCACGAGCACAGAGAAATGGAACAAACACACAACCAAGCCATGACATTTCACTAAACAGTAGAACTTGATTAGAAAGATCCCAACCAACATCAAAAAAATGGCTTTGATTTAACTAATATTTTTAAATAATTTATTTTAGTCAAAGTTGTTCTTATTGTTTAACAGGCAGACACAAAGTTATACAACCAAAGCATTAAAAGTAGACTGTACCGAAGTTCTAATGAAATCCAGGTTTTTCAAGTTTTCCAGCAGCCTTTGGCTCTAGAAGACCACACAGCAGAAGGGGAACAAAAGGAAGAGAAACACAATTTTATAAGTTGAAAGTTATTCTGAAAAACATTTAACAGTCACTACCATAATCTCTGTTTTTCAACAAACCCCTACAAGATGTCAGAGGTTCATCCCTCCCCCAAACACTTCAGGCTGCTCTCACCATTTGTGTGTAACACAGTATGAACCAATACGCTCTACTGTCAACAACTACAGCATTTTTAGTTGATTCTTCTACAACACATCACAATAATCAAAAAGGTCTATTAACAGCTATCATAAAACACTCCTAAGCTGTTGCTCACCAGTTGTGAGGCATGTTTTATCCTCTCCACAATCCCATCATGGCCCAGGTACTGCAGGGAGAGCCACAGGGGCAGAGCGCGGAGCTTCTCTACGGGCTGGCTCGATGTCAGCCCGGCTGCTACCGACTAGAGAGGAAAATAAACAAACACACCACTAGCAACCACTCTTCAATATTGCAATATTTCTTCACAAGACTGTGATGAAATGTTGAGATCTTGAGAACACTGACTGAGAAGCTGAACTTACCAAAGATGGATCCTCGTGTCTGTAGAGTGTCACTGCAGGCACTGCTGGGAGACCCAGCCAGGAGCCCAGGGTAAGAGTCATGCTGTCACATTTTGTAGCAGCCTGAAGTTTATTACAATAAGCAGAATATAAGCCATATCTATTCTAATGAGATCATAACTTTAAAATCTAGAGCACATGACTAAGTTTCTAGATATAGTGAACATACCAGTACAGAAGAGGAGACATAACCCAAAGCCAAAGTCGCCAGATTCACACTGGAAAAAAAAGTGGATTTAGCTCCTATTATATATGTATTAAGAAACAGCATTTTAATCTCCAATTTAAATATTTCATGTGGATGTTTAAAGGGAAGTAAGTTTTGTTCATATATTTTTCATTAAGAAAGCAGTAGATCTTGCTACTTGGTATTTCAAGACTGAAAATCCAAAAGTAAAAACCCATTTTAATCTCAAAATGTTTCAGTCCAACCTTTGGCAAAATCATCCCCTAGAGTCCTACCCATAACTTAGCATTGATTTGGTATCAGAAATAAACAGTATGTAAATATAACACTACACTCTGAAATACCAAGAGAAACAGGCTCCCTGCTCCAGGCTCAAACTTAGAGCAACTTGTCTAAGTTCTTGCAACTTCTCTTCCTCTTGGTTTAATCCCTCTCCCAGTTCTGTTGCACACTGCATTTGCTGCAGCCTTCTTGACAATCTTTACTGAAGTGTCATCTCTCCCACATTCACTTCATTCCCCCTTCTCCTTCTTAATAATCACTTTATAATATCCTCCCTGACTTAGAAGATCTTTCAGGTCTCCCTGGCCTAGAAGGTCTTTTTATTCATATTTCAAGCACTTCAAAGAAAGGGCAGATAAGATTATTATCTCAATAAAAGTAATCACCAATCTATGCTGAAATAACCTCTCCAGTTAATTTTTCCTATGTATGTAAATCAATTTTTATCTCAAAACGACAAAGTTACAACCATATAAAATGCTTAATATGACAAAAACAACGCTGGCCCTTTGGCTTTCTACTAGCTGATTAGCTGGAAAATTACAGGCTAAAAATTAGTTAGACTTAGTAATGAATACAGCTATATAGAAATAAATGTCAAGTTCCATACCCTTCCACATGGAGCCACATATTGTGCTGCTCACAGAGCTCCTTCAGCCGGCCCAGTTTGTCCGTGTGCCCGGCGCCGGGAGTGCCTGGGTCAGACAGGAGAAAGGCAGTGACACAGGACCTCGTGCAAACTGGGGCTCTGCATAAAGGACCTCCTGTACTGATTAACATCTCAGATATTTTTCCAAGTCCAAAGCAAGTAACAGTCACCTCTGTCATTTGTACTTAAAGCAAATTTTGTTCCTGAGTAGTTGCATTTAATTAACTCGGAGAAAAACAGTTTTTCAAGCTAAAGCTGATGGCATATCCATCAAAAAAATCTAAGTGCTAATGTGAAACTGATTTTCAACAAGAGATTTGCACTCACTAAAGTAAGTTAATAGAGAACTACAAAAGTATAATCCAACTTCAAATCAGCTAAATAAAAACCCCTCTAGAGAGATAATTATTGGGTGGTCATTAAGATATTTCCTGTTATTTCTTGATACATGACCACTAAGCTATTTAAGAAAATATATTTTTATTTTTTATTATATATGTATTCATGGAATAGCAGGTTTTATTTGTTATTGTTTGTCCATAGCACTTACCAGCATTGGCCACAAGCAACAAAGGCAATTTTCCAGACTCAACATCATCTTTAATCACTCTGTCCAACAAAGCAACATCCTGTTATCAGTAAAAAAACAATGTCAAACACAAAATTGTTTCTCCTCAACTGGAAGAATACATTAAGAGTGAAAATGAACAGCATTCTGAAATTCTGAAAGACACTCTCAATGTCTTTGTGGCTTGCAGTTTCTTCTTCTCAAAGGCAAAATGATCTGAAGGTCTAATAAAGCATTATGAAAAACACAGATACATCATGTATTTTGTAAAGGTACCTCTGACTCCTGGTGTTTTAGAAATCTTGCACTAAAACTTACACTTACTTAAATGACATCAAAAATATTTTGCAAATTACAAAACCAGGTTACAACCTGTTTTTAGAAAATTTCCATCTATGATTTGTATAGCTACAAAACAGAAGATTTAGAGGTTGAAAGAGTTAGTGTATTAATAAGCTTTTCCTAATAACATAATTGACATTAATTTTATGAGGCTTAAAAAGAGAAAAACAAAACCAGAAGAGCTCTTAGGGCAGACAAACTTACCATTTGGTGCTGAGATCCAAACATAGTGTTACAAGGCACACGGCACATGCAGGAAAGGGGCAACCCTAGCTGCAATGAAAATGATGGGATTTCAACAACTGAGAAATGCTCATTTCCTGTGTTCACAGAAATACACACAAAAAAATGTGGCAATATAATATTAAGATTTCTAAAGTAAGTTTTTTGCTAAGCCTTATAATCAAATTGATAGCAGAGAAGAACAACAGCTTTTGGTTGGCTCATCAGCTGTGCTCAGTGCACTGAATGTTAGATAGGCCAGAGGAAAGTCTGTATATGGCTCAATTAGCTTACTCAAGTCTATAAACATTCATACAAATAAATAGTTGGTAAAACCAGGTTTTAAACATAATTAGGAAAAATGACTTTCTTTAAAGTGCTGGGTTGTGGAGGTAATCTTGCTATTCCAAACAAGACCTTCTGAAATAGGATTAGAAGAGTCTCTTCCTCCCTCAACAGTTTTTCTTTAAAAAATACAAGCATTTATTGAACACAGGAGTACAAGGGCATCATTCAGTACTAATTTTGCAATAATTCAGTGTTTGCAAATCCAGTATGTTTGGGCTCAGCTCTATTTCACTATGATCAACAGCTTATGTAAAGCACAACGCAATCTAGAAACAATCACTCATTTTTAAAAAAGTTAGTACGTAGGGATCCTTTCACTGGAAATATTTAGAAAATTTCTCTTCCTCCCACTTTAACACTGTTGCAAACACAGGCTGTAAATGAAAACTGAAAGTATTTTTCCCAGACTTCCTTGCAAGCTCTACTTGCAGCTAAACCCCCATTGATTCACTTCACCTGATTGCAGAGAGCTTGGCCCAGGCCTGTTCTAGCTGCAGAACTGATGTATATGACAGGTTGCTTGGAATAGAGCACATTGAATCCTTCTATTGTATAATCTTCATAGCGCGTGTGAATAACAAGTCGACAGATTTTTAGGAGACCTTCACGATCATCTTCATGATAATAAGCTGATCCATTTTCATACCTGCAAGAAAAGCCAAGTAAATATGACCAACAAAACCAATAGCCAGTTTACTAACTGAAATAACACTGAGCAGCAAAGGAGCTTAGCAGAGGACAAAGATGATAAAAAACCTTCTCTTTTTCCAGGTTAAAGTAGATTAGAAGAAAACTTCTATAGGACAGGCTGAGATTAAACAATGAGGGAAGTCCAGTATATATTTTCATTTAGACTCAGAGACAGAGTAAGAAAGGCAAAACATGTGGGTTCCTAAGATTGCCTTTACTGAGTTCAAAATATTGCTTACTAAGAGTAGAGTGCAGGAGGAAACACACAGAAGGCTTCCTTCTGGATTTAATGTATGTAAATTCTGGAATGCTAATTTTAAAGAGAATGCAACATGACAATTCTTTAGGTTAAGTTAAGGTTGTGTTTCAGACCTTTCAAATACTTCTAAGTTTGTGGCACAGCGGTTTCTTCTCTTGACATCCTCACTCCAGTCACACATTTTTAAACAATCATCACTACCTAGTCAGACATAATTTATTCCCAGTGACTCACCTGAAAAGCCTGCAGAGCCAGAGGGTAGTATCAGAAAGGATTCTTGTTGTAAGTTTTCTCAGCCTTTCCCTGTCCAGCACTGATATATAAGCAGCCAAACTATGTCCCAGTAGAGCCATGTGACCTTGTTCACCAACATTTTGAAGTCTGCAAGTCAGAACAGAGTAATTGCCAACTAAAAACAAGTCATGGACATTACAGTAACTTTAGATTTATGAGATTTTAATGTAGAGTGGCAGAATTCGTTGACATGCAATTTAAATATTTAGCAGAGAGAAGTGCAGTGTATCACAGTCACCCTTCTGCCACTGTGCACTGCACACTAAGCTGCCAGTGCACACAAAAGCACTTGCACTGCACTTGGCCCAGAAATGCCTCAGCTGCTTTTGAGCCAGTCAGCCAACACGAGCTGGAACTAAGCACCTCATCTGCACTGGGACTCAGTGCATAAAACACATACCCTTCTCTCCTCATGCAGAGGACACTCACAAGACTTAATAGTTTCAGAGGCACAGCTTTTATTTGTTTCTTGGTGGTTCTTTGTTGGTTGGGTTTTTTTGTGGGTTTTGTTGGGGTTTTTAATCTCCAAAATGTTCTTCAACTATTAAGTTTTCTGCAGATATTAATCTGTTCCAGATGAGTATTATTTCCATTTGACAGAAAAATAGAAGCAAATTTTATTTCCTTTTGTTTCTAAATCTACAGAGATACGTGGTAAAAAAAATATTGGTATTCAAAGCTTTAAAACAAAAGAGCTGTCACATCAGAAACAATTCCCTTGTATAATTCAATTTAGTAATTAGTAACGGAAGCTTGATAATTTTAAGAAAGCCAAGCCTCAAGCATTATTTTGCTTCAGTGTACAATGTAAGGTGTCTTTAAAATTTACCTGGTTGCATGATATTTCACACTTTAAAATACTTAATATAGAAATTATATATACTTGAACAGGTATGTAAGTTCAATAATTATCAGAATATAACAAAATCAGGTGTTATCTTCCACATGCAGTAATTGATATTGGCCTTACCGGTAGGACTGTGAAGTCTCCTCTTCCTCCTCTCCATGCATTAAGTTCTGAACCAACTGCAGTATGCTCACCATATCCTGGCCACTGGGAAGGGAAAACAAAAACCACATTGAAAAACTAAAAGAAAAGGTAAGTACCAACATCTAAAAGAGGCCATTGGGGACATGGCACAGTAAGACATGAAGATGACACTGCAGTTCTATTGAGTGCTGAGTATAAAACAGAAACAGTTCCTTGCTCTCAGAAAAACGTGAGAAAAGATGAGGATGCTGAACCAGTTCATTTAAAACCCTATCTCATTATAGTAAGAGACTCAGAAAAACAAATCTACTGATACCTGAACACCTGGATGAGAAGTCTGACTTGACAACACTGAATTCTCATTGCTACACAGCAAAGGAAGGTAATAGCTAAGGATCCACATCTCTCGTCACATGAACCAGCCTTAGCTCATAACTTAGCACATCTCTTAAACAATTACCTACAAATACTGGTTTCTGGCAAACACTAGCTGTGTTAGACTCCTGACATGATGCACTCCAACATGGTGAGACAGGAAAAGATCCACAACGCTTTTATAATTCCAAGAAAAATTTACAGTAGTGTAAGAACTTACAGTCTGACTGTTGACATGTCTTTTTATTCATAGAAAATATAATTTAGTGCCTCCACTCAAAAACAAGTTTAGTGTCTGTACACTAGACTTCAATAGCTTTTGCAATGCTTTCTCAAGTGCTGACCTGGGGTCCTGTGGGATCTTCTTCCAAAGAGCATACAATGAATTTAAGTCTTAGTTTTCAGGTACAATGGTCTTACCTGTCTTAGGCACACGAGCTCTGTTTAATTTTTGAAGACAGCTGTCCTGAAAAGATGGGGGGATTTTGTTTTGTGGTTCTGGGTATCTTTAAGGTTTTCCACCTTATCAGTCTCAGGGTTTTTTTTTAATCCAGGTGTTTTAATTCAATAGCACAAGTTTGTTTATTTTTACTTTGAGTCTCAATCACAGCTGTAGGCACATCAGATTCTAAGAGTGCACAAATTCAGTTACCAAGGACAAGTAATCTTTTTTCTTTTTTCCACATGAATATGGAAGTAGTTGGTATGATGATAGTATTATTTTTTCCCTATGTGAGTATGGGAATAAATTTATTATAATGCCTGGAAAATGTTAATGTTTACATTAATACAAAAGTTGCTTGGAAGTCAAACATGCTATGTGTATTTTATGTATTTTGAAAAGAACATTATCTAAAAATTGTTGCTGCCTACCTGCCTTGGAGTGGCCCAGGAATATCCTTCCGTGCATACTTCTTGTCGTTTTCCTCCTCCACTTTTCTAAGTTAAAGACACAACAATAAACTATGTCTTTAGTCAGCATTTTGTAACATCAAATAAGCAATTGATTTTGACTTGCAGAAATACACACAGTTGTGTTTGCACTCTATTTCACTGGTAACAGGTTCATAAACAAATCAGAGGAGACCAACGCAAAAATTTAGCACAGACAGATTTAGAGTTCGAGTTGTTTGGGTTTTTTTGTTTTTTAACAGAAACCTTACAGAAAAGTCACACATGTATAGGAATTAAGAGTCACTTATATTGCAATAATAATTAAAAAAATCTAATATATATGAAAAAACAGGCTCACTGGACTTGTTCTGAATATTACAGAACATGCATAAAAATATATACAATTACTTTAAAAATCCCATCATTTGAGAAGCAAAGGTGATTTGCAGAGGTGTAAGCTTCAGAATGTAAGCTTCTAGGAAAATGAGGGGTTTTTCTGCTTAATGTCAGTGACACTAATAATCCCCCCCTCAGCACAAAGCTGTTGGTGCTGTTTTGTACCCTTTGCACTCACCTCTGATTGTCTTCCAGCATCTTCATCGCTTCGTTCAGATTCTTTCCCATTTCTGCCAGAGTAGGGTCAACCATCTTTCAGGAAAAACAGAAGAACTTTTAAGAAAAGATCAAAAACCATTTAACTTACTACTGTCCCCACAGCATCCTCAATACAAATTCATGCACTGGCCAGATTTTTTTAATCAGCCCGTATGTACTCATTCAAAAATAATATGTGGAATATCATGAACTCAAAATACATAAAAACTGAAAACATTACTAAACTAAACTAAAGGAAAACTCAACTGTGATAAGGGTTTTGTTATTGATAGATTCAATCTTTTCCTCCACAAGGAAAGTCAGATTTTTTTTTTCTGACAAGTGCTCATTGTAATGCTTTAGCTAAGAATAAAGTATGTGCCACGTTAGCCCAACTATATATTTTTTCTTTTTTCATAACCATTCTACACCAGCAATAAGACTTCAACTATACCCTTAAGTGCAAAAATACATGCAGTCGTATCCAAATTAATGAAAAATCCAAACAAACCCAAACCAAAATCAAAACCTGCTAAGGGACACCCTGACCTTGCTACAGAGAATTCTACAATCAAAAAGATTGATACTCCAAAGATACTCACAAGTCTTTCAGTGGCAAATATAATTTAGAAACTGAGAACTCATGTTTCTGCACCAAAAAAATCCATTACCATATCGTCAGTTGAACTGACAGTCCCCTTTCATGACCTATAGCCTCTCATTAAAAAAAAACAAACACAAATAACCTCCCCCAAACCTCCCTAAAACAACTACAAAACCACCCACCAAAACACCACTAGCCCTTCTGCCATAAAGAACAGTGGATTAAGTACAACACTGTTCTTCCAAGAAAGTTGCCTTCTAGAAAAGAAGTTGTTTGGGAAGGGAAACTAAACACTGAAAACTTGACCAAGGCAGTTTTTAGGTCATTGAGCATTCTGATGCAAATTCAGGGAGATATTTGCATAAACTGACAGTTCATTCCTTTTTTTTTTTTCTAGATTGCCAGTTCACCTAAGAGGTATCTAAATGCATTCAAGTAATACATCCTAGAAGAAGTGAAAAGGTCAACATTTTGTACCTAGAAACCCATGAAGATAACATTTTACACTGCCTTAGAAAAAAGAGGAATAACATGGCACTGTTCTCTGCCATTTCCCTGTCAGACTTTTACAACACTGGTTTTCAAAACAGGTAAGAAAACACGTAATGCAAATACGCTTGTAAATCTATTTTTTCCTCTTTCTGGTACCTTTAAACCCATTTTTTGTTGGAGACATTCCCTTTACCTACAGAAAAGAGTAAATCTGACCTGCAGCAGGCAGCTGAAGACACACTGACATGCAGCAAAGGCTTCTCTTCCAGCTGCACAAAAACTCCTGATCTCACTGCTGAAACCAGGTAAAGATACTTGTCAGGACAGAAGTGCTTAAAAATCATTGAACTTATTTCCCCTAAACCTGTGATCAGCTCAAAGACAAGTAAGCAGTAGTTCCCAAAGAACTGCTTTTGCTTTGAAGAAGTCTCTTTCATGAACCTGAGAGGCCTGACAGAAGCTTGTGACAATGACATAAGAGAGCTGGACAAGAACATTTATCCATTTAAGGATTAGATGCCATTTGAAGCTTCCAGAAAATGTGAAAGGTGTCATGTGGCAGAGTCTTATTTACTTGGAGTGATCAATATTAAATAGTATTTGAAAAATAAATATCCCCCAGCATGAAGGCAGAACACCACTGGTAAGACTCATCACATCAGACAGCAAAAAACCCTGAGATACTCAGGTGACCCTGTTAAAGAGTCTCTTCTCCCTACCCCTCCATAGCCTCCATAAATCCAACACCAAAACAAAAGCCCACACACCAGAGCCTCTGGAAGATACCCCTGCAGGCTGCTAGTGAGGCTGGGGGGTACCAGAGGGAGGGGTGGGGCTTGTTTAAAGAAAAAATTTTAATATTTGAACTTACACTGCAGGGATCTAGAATGGATTGTCTGCTGCACTATTTGAGCAGCAATATTCCTCAAGGCCTGCACATGCTTTCCATCACTGCTGATGGAACACATGCAACACAGGCAAATGCCTTTGCTTGTGCAAAAAAACCATAAATTTAATTACAGAAAATAGTAGGATTAATTTACATGAGGATTTTACACTATTTTCATCCAGAGGACTAACCAAGAAATTAAAAAAACACATTTACGTTGAGAGTTACCATACGTTCAAAGGCTATTTTTACCTAAATATTTTGAGATTTAACTGGTATTATAGCAGGTGGTAGGTGACTGGAAGAATCAGCAGCCAGGCATGGGCACAGTGATCAGACCCAGACTGACAGCTCTCTATCCTGTGGTTCTATAAGTGGACAGTAACAAATGTTTGGGAGAAGAATGAAAGAACAGTGCAAGTCCTGAGCATTATTTTCCCATCAGAACTCCCAGAATTCAGCAATAAATAGCTTTTTACACTTCTGACTTCTACATCATCCACTGGGTGTAAGGGCCACAACTTAATTGAGCACCAAGAGAAAAAGCAGCACAAATACAAAAAGTTCAAGGCCTCATCAGAGAAACTAAAACCCCCCAACACGCACTTCAAGCATTCAATACTTATATATAGCTAAGAGAAAAACCTAAATATGATCTCTGGCAATATTCCCACACTATTTTGTGGTTTCCAGAGTTGCACCACAAAGAAACTCTGAAAAGGAGTTTGGGGGAAAAAAAATATCAGTTTTCCTCCTGGGAGCCCTTAAGGGAGTAAATGTCTGGACTAATTTACTGATTGTGACTATCTCACATAACTTAATTCAGGCTGCCATAAAACATGATCAATGGCTGGAAGGCTGTTATTTGTTTGAAGCTTCTTTAGCAACACGTGCAAATATTCAAACAGATCTGTTGTACAAGAGGACACAAGATGTAAAAGCATCACAAAAAGGGCTCTGAACTGCTTTTGTTTGCTACTAACATAAAACTCACCTGTTGAAATTACATCACATGTTAAAAACCACACACGCTTACCTGTGACTCATCCTGCCTCACTAATAATTATTCACACATTAATGCTGGCAATAAGCTGGCAGAATAAATACATAAAATACAGCTTCAAAACTCCTAACAAGATACACTAAGCTCCATAAAATGCTGTGAAATCCAGAAAGTCCTTGAATTTTGACATGGCTTAATTGGAAAGTGAACCCCTTCTGAATTTTTCCAATTGCTAGGTGGAGATGCAGCAATTTATTATCTTCTCTGAATTAAGGGAAGAGGAAAAAAACCCACCTTTTACTGCTGTATGCTGCATTTTATATATGCACCTCCTCTGCTCACATCAGTAAGGGCATGGAGGTGGGAAGCAGGATATTTTCTGCTTATTTTAAGCAGCACGAAAATAGGTGTGGCAAAACTGCAGCAACAAACCCTTTAGGGAAGAAAGGTTTCTGAACACACTTGAATAACACTGCATAATAAAGTAGTATGTTCCTTTAGCTTTGTCTGCAAATGAGCCCAAGTGTGTATAGAATCCAATCAGTAATAAACTGAATGCTTTTTTCATGGTCTTGAACTGTTTTTAAAAACAATGGGTGGACAACTTTTTGAATACCACGTCCTGAACCACAAGACAACACACTTTTTGAAGGGGTTAAAACAGCTGCACCAAGTTTCTGCATTCAGTCCTTCCCCTGCTACCTCAGGGCCTGGCTCTGATCACAGTCAGGAGAGCCTTTGACCACATGAATTACCAGACATGCAACATTCTTCCAAGCTCTCAGGAGGCACCAGCCACAGCTTCTTCCTTCCAGGTATCCATTCAGTCCCTACACCTCCTGCCTCCTTCAGCCCCTCAAAGACCCCAACATACCCTACAATGCTTTGACTTTTATCATGCACTGCCTTCAAAACGTGTTAATCCAATTCACTAAGGTTATCCTGCACTAGCTGTGATTTGTGCTTACTTCTCTATTCTGTAACTAATCTGTTATTATTCTACTAAGCACCTTGACCTGCAAACTGTTTATGATTTTATAGGCAGTATGTCACACCTTGGAGTCACTTGGCAACTGGGGAAAGGATAAGAGGTGACTCTCCAACTGTGATAAGACTGAATGTTAATTGCAATAGCAGTATCCTTCAGCCAAAAAAAAGTGTTTATTCTCCAGGCTAGGAAAAGTTTAAGATAACAAAAAAGACTTCATGACTGTTGGGCTTGAATGAAAATGGCACTGTGTCACCACAAGGCTTCTGCTCACAGATATTTGCTCTTTGAATCTTTATTAGTCCCCTGACATGCAGCAGGACCTGCATCCAGGTCTGCTGTCATGAGTTCTCTGTAAAATTACCAGGATGTTGTGGTAAATAGCACAGCAACAAAAGACAAAAGCCACAGGCTGAGCAAGAAACCAAAACAGTTTTTCATGTTTAGGGAAAACACTGCTCTAGAGACAGCAAGAAGTTACAAGGGGAAAATGTACACTATTTTAGCATTGACAAAGACACCTAACTTCAAATGTTAAAATCCTTCACGAAATTGGTCACTTATACCAAAGGAAAAATAAAAATAAATATATATATATGTATTTAAAAAACAAGACACAAAGCAAGCAAACAAAAGCAAAACAACAAAAAAACCCACATAGCACTGTTAGCCAAACTTCTGAAATTTAACTCAAGTTTCCAGAAGACTTTAAATTTGTAGTTCCCCCAAAACAAGATTTCTGTATTTCAGATAAAATTAGTTATTATACCACTTATGACACACAATTAATACATTAGAAAAACAACCCTAAAAGAAATTGAGTGCCAAAACAAAGTTAATTTCCAAAATCAAACTGAGATCACTGGTGTGCATATCTATGTGTGAAATTCTACAATGGTTTTCCTTGCAGTCCTATCATGCAATATTTTCAATTCTTGGGAAGTTTCTTATCTGCTAAAAAAAAGTCTTTTTTCATTTTCAAGAACCTGATGACTGCAGTCACTCAGTGTCACTGCATTACAGCTAATTAGGTGACTGTACCAAAATGGTTATGAAAAATACAAGCTTGTGACAAATGTTGATGCAAGTTAAAAAGTGTTTATTACTGGCATCCCAATAAGCTACATGTATAAAAACACGAGGAGAGAACTCATGGGTCAAATAAAAGGGAGTCTCTGATCTATTATGATGATGCTTAAATAAGCACAATGTAAATGGACAGACAGTCTCTGAAGATAAACGTATCCCAGCTTGGATGATTTTCAAATTTATTTAGGAAGAAAACTTCTTATATATCATGCTCAAGATTAGGTAAAATGCAAATTGTACAGATTTACCACAACCTTAACCAAAGCCTATTCCAGGAGGGCACTTACTGCTAAATGCCTAGAAGACATTAATTGTATCTTGACACGTTATTATACAGAGGACTACAACTTTTATCGTATAAAAGCCACAATAAATAAAAGAAGTAAAAAATGGTAACTCTTCATACACATCTATCTGCATACAGGGAAAAATCAGACATGCAAGTTTTTGCAGGGCCCTCACCATTACAGACTATTCCTTACATTAAGAATACAAATAATCAAAACATGGACACTAGGTAGTTCATTCTTACACAGTGTTTTTATTGCTTATGATGAATTAGTGAAGCAAAGTTTTTAACAACTTTGTCAGTACTACACTTGCCACATATTAATGGGCCTTCTTTAAATAACTGCATTTACTCTCTTTAAGTCCAGTTGACAGAGACCAAACTCCAAGTTCCAATAAGTTTTACTTAATAACTAAAACTTTTCACAACAAGCAGCAGTCACTGTAACTTTTGTCTAGTAAAGAACGCAAACTTTTAAAGATTACCAAATACTCTATAACAGTGTATCCTTCACGTGGATTAGACTATCAAACTTTTTTTGCTTATTACCCACATCAGAAAGGTACTTCCTGAATTTCCTATCCATTTGACTGGTGCACATCCCATTCCAACTCCTCCGAACAGCCCCAAAGACCCCAAAGCCGAGCATGCTGTGGAAGGTAAATGTTGCACTGACACCCCCCGGCACCCAAGGCACTCGCGATTCCAGAGGCACAGCGTCCTGGCAGCCACGCACCGGGACAGAGGGAAGGGAGCTCTGTCCCTCACTGCCGGCCTTACAGAGCCAATATTTGCCTTGTACAGTGCACTGGGCAGAAGAGCAAACACGGGGCACCAAATGCCTCCGTATAAAGTGAAAGAAACCCAGTCGAATAATATTTTCTTTAATATTTCCTCTTCTGTCCTGCTGAAGGCTCACGCTCCCAGGAAATAAGCTCCATCGGGGTTTTTTTAAGAAAACAAAACCCCCGCTCTTAAAGCGTTTCCCGGTAGTTATCCTGACTAATTCCAGATCCGGGACACGGCTGCCGTCCACACCGGCGCCTGGCGGCGGGGAAAAGGGGTCACTCCCGGGACTCCACCGCTGCCCTGAGGCTCCGGGAGGCAAAGCCGCCTCATCGCAGGGGCAGCGCCGAC